>BHFV01000229.1:0-36940 GCA_003568905.1 Trebouxiophyceae sp. KSI-1
TTTGAAAGCAGAGCGCAAGGGTCGGCAACGGAAGGCAACAACGGTCGATGCCAGCGCAGAGAGGAAGGCTGCTCCTAAAACCTACCAGGGCAGCCATAACCTAATGACTTGAGGTGTGCCAGTCTCAATGTCAATTGTTGTCACTAATTTTACGTCACCCCTCTGCCGCGCGCGCCGAGCCCAGGTTTTTTGAAAGCAGAGCGCAAGGGTTGGCGATTTGCATGATTTTTTAATCTTCCATGATCACCCATGACCCTGGCGGCTCTGGCATCCTACTCCCGCAGTTTTGCTGCTCAACTCCGCCGCCATGGGGGCCAAGGCCGCCGCATGCCGACCGCTCACCCTAGCAGAGTGCAGGGAACGTAAAGGCAAAGGATGAGCTGGCAATCCCCACCAACGCGGCGCACAACGAGGAGCAGCGCCAGGGCACTGCCCCGCCGACACAGCCAACCGCCTACAACCGCCCACACGCAGGCCAGGCCGGCGCAGCCCCAGCCCAAACCACCGCAGCAGCAGCAGCAGGGTAGCGCCCCCACAGCTTCCCTTCTCCGGCCTGCGCTGCCCCCGACTGCCCCTGCGCGCAGCGACCCGGGCGAGCACCCGCTGGCGGCCCCACCGGCAATTGCTGCTGACGCATGATGGCCGCACTCGCCGCTCGCAGGCGGCGGCCAGGTGGTCAAGGAGGAGGCGGCGTCGCCAAGCGACGCCCTCAACGAGCAGTCCCAGGGCACTGCGCCGTCCACTCAGCCGGCTGCACACGCGCAGGCCGGGGCGGCACAGCCCCAGACCAAGGCCCAGCCGCACTTTAACTGACCCAGGCGCAGCGACCAGGGTTAGTCTTTTGGCGATTTGCTAAAATGCTGCTTGTCCTGCCTCAGACACAGCGCAGGGCACAACGAACTGACCCAGCGGCCAACTTGTGCCAGTGGCTTACCGTTGGGCGACTCACTCGAGATAAAAAAAACCACTCTGCTGCGGTCATTGACGCGCTGCGTCAAGAATCAGATGGGCGAGGGCATTGTGAGATTGTCCAATAGTAGTTGCCGGTGCTTCTGCCGCCTGCAGGGGCTCGCCCGGGACGTCCCGGGACTCCACGCGCAGGCGCCGCTGGTCGGCAGTGCGTGCCAGAGGAGGGAGGCGGTGGGGGCGAGCACCTCGCTGTGGCTGCAGCGGCTGGGCCTTGGTCTGGGGCTGTGCCGCCCGGGCCTGCGCGTGTGCAGCCCGGCTAGGTTGGCGGCGGCAGTGCCCTGACACTGCTCGTTGAGGGCGTCGGTTGGCGACGCCGCCTCCTCCTTGACCACCTGGCCGCCGCCTGCGAGCGGCGAGTGCGCGGCCATGCGTCAGCAGCAGTTGCTGGTGGGGCCGCCAGCGGGTGCTCGCCCGGGTCACCGCGATCAGGGGCGGCCGGGGGCAGCGCAGGCCGCAGGATGGAGGCGGCGGGGGCGCACCCTGCTGCTGCTGCGGCGGCGGCTGGGGCTGACGAGCAACTCACAGCTAGAAAGCTGATAGGAAAAGCACCCCGAAGTACCTGCTAGTACCTGCCCCTGTAGAAAGCCGACTGGTGCCTGTGCGGCGCTTGCTCTCCACTGTAGCAGCGCAGTCGTTCGAAGAGCCCGCGGCTAGCCGATCAATCGCGTCGCCAGGCATCAGATCAGCATCGACCGCAGCCATCGCGCGAACTGATCATTCGATGCGCGCTTTGGCTACGATGTAAGCCACACATGCCATGACAGAAGACGTCGAGGCCTAATCCTGTTGGAGCAGCTCTCGCCATGCATTGGGGTCTGGATCCCTTTTAGCATTGCCGCAGGCCACGTCGCTGCGCAATCACGGCAACTGCCGTCACGCACGACACTATAGCCAGCGTACTGCTCTGGATTTCTAAAGGCTCGATCGCCTCCGAGGCAGCTGCGCCTGCTGGCCGGCGTCCATGGCATCGGCTCGCATCCTCCGCGAGCGAGGCACCGCGCTGCTGTCCGAGAACAAGGTCCGCCACGTCGCTTCGCATCGCTTGCTTGCCCTTCCGGGGGTGGTCTCCGCTACGTCGCTTCGCATGGCTTGCTTGCCCTTCCGGGAGTGGTGTGAGCAGCAACAGGCCGAGTGCTCATCGTGCCTGTACGTGCGGCTGCAGCATGGCGAGGCCATCAAGCAGCTCACCGATGCTCTCAAGCTTGCCTCCAACAACGACGAGAAGGGGCCCATCCTTCTGACCCGCAGCCGTGCGTTCACTGGCATGGCGGACTGGCTGCGGCGCATACCAGCCAGCGAGAGCGAGGCGCAGGCCGTCATGGGGCTGGACCCCACCACACTGGCCACGCTGGCACTCAACGATGCGAACAAGGCAGCTGAGCTGGATGCCTCCAACAAGGACGCATACTTGCAGCAGGTGGGCTTTTTTTTGGATGCTGCCAGCTGTTCCTGCGCTGCGCAAGGCCTTGTCCAACTTGTTGTGACGTGTGCGGTGCAGGGCGCTGCTCAGATGCAGCTGGAACGCTACGAGGAGGCGGTGGCAGCTTACATCGCTGGCTTGGGTGTCGATCCGACTGACGGCGAGCTGCAGCAGGGGCTGCAGGCGGCCCAGCAGCTCCTGGCTGGCAGCAGGCCCAGCAGCCCCGCGCCTCCGTCTGGAAAAGCTGCCGCAAAGAGGTACGCCACTCAGCATCTCTTGCTCTCTGTCTGCATGCTTGCCAGCTGCTGTGACTTTGACAACTGCTGTGGTTGCAGGCGGCGACTGGGCTCGGCGGAGGATGCAGAGTGCCTTTTGTGCATGAAGCTGCTGTATGAGCCCGTGACCACGCCGTGCGGCCACTCGTTCTGCGGCCCTTGCTTCATGCGAGCCATGGACCACAGCAGCAAGTGCCCAGGTGAGCTGTGTCCCGGCAGCCGTGTCCCTGGCCGCCTAGCTATCGCCGCCTCCTGACATGATGGGTATGAATGCGCCATGCAGTGTGCCGCACCATCATGCACGTCGGCAGGGAACTGCCGGTCACGCTGGTGCTGCGGCAGCTGCTGCAAAACAGCTTTCCAGAGGAGTACGAACAGCGGCGGAAGGAGGAGCAAGGTCTGAGTTCAGCCGCGGGCGGCGAGGCGCCGCTGCCGCTCTTCGTCATGAGCTGCATCCTGCCTGGTGCGGGCCCAGGATGCCGAGTTCATGCACTTGAAGCCTCAAAATTCAAAAACTGCAGGTAAAATGTTGATGATGCCGCAGGGGAGAGGATGAGGCTCAACATCTTTGAGCCCCGCTACCGGCTGCTGGTTCGGCGGGCGATGGAGGGCAATCGGCGCTTTGGCATGGCAATGATCGCACGCGACGGCCAGCTGGTGGAGACGGCCTGCGAGGTCGAGATCGTCGAGTGCCAGCCGGTGCCGGATGGGCGCTACATGCTGGAGATCGAGGGCAAGCGGCGCTGCCGCCTGCAGCGCAGCTGGGAGCAGGACGGCTACCGAGTCGCTCAGCCCGAGTACTTTGGGGACGATCCCGTCGAGGACGGCTCCCCCGAGGCTGACGAGCTGCTCCAGGCAACAGCTGCCGTGGCGGAGAAGGCAAACGCCCTGCTGGAGAGGCTGAGGCAAGCCTGTTTGTCTCCAGCAGAATTGCTGCGGTGGCGGCAGGCCTCAACAAGTTTTCAAGCAGGTTGCTGCTCGCAGGCGCACCGCGGCCGCCGACCTAGCCAACCGCATGCCCAACCTTGAAGTGCTGGAGCTTCTGCAGCGCGCAAGCGAGGCGCCGCAGAACACCGAACAGTCCCCCGAGAGGCTGTCGTTCTGGGTGGCTACCATGCTGCCGCTGACGCAGCGCCAGTCGCTGGCCATGCTGACCACTAGGTCCACGCTGGAGCGGCTGCAGCTGGAGCTGGAGATGCTGCAGGGGCTGAGGCCGAGCATCTCCGGCTGCACGATTTGCTAGCAGGCAGCCTGCCAGTGACAAGCTTGTGGCGGGCTTTAGGGTAGGAGATGAACATGTTCTCAGGGGTGCCCGGGCCAGGGCTGTACACTGGAGCTCACAAAACGGCCTCCATTTCTCGACCAGTCGTGCAAACAGCAGTGTAAAACAGGGTCCACTGGTTCCTCTCCTAGTCCAAAACTCCCTGGGCGCTCGCCGCATCACTGCGCCCCGCTCACGTCTCCCGCTCCAGCGTCGCCAGCGCAGGCGTCAGGTACGAGTTGGCCTTGTTCGGCAGGTGCGCCACCAGCTCGTACGTCTCGCCGCCCGACGCGGGCGTGTACTCGTGGCACACCTCGAACGTCTTGTTGCGCGCGGCCGCGTCGTGCAGCGACTTGACGCACACGTCCGCCACGTCCGCACGGCTTATGCTCTGCCGGATGCGGTTGCCCTGCAGCCGTATAGGGTTGTTGTCAGGCGCCGCCTGCGGCACAGTGTGCCCGGCTGCCAGGCGCAGTGGCGCTGGTCAGCACCTGGTCAAAGACGAGCGCCTTGTAGCCGCCCGGCTCGTCGATGATAGCGCCCGGGCGGACGATGGTGTAGCCCAGGCCGCTCGCGCGCAGCGCCGCCTCGCCGTTGCGCTTGAAGTTGGTCACCTTCTCCTGCTCCATCGGGTCGTCCAGGCCCGCGCCGGCGCAGCTGAGCAGGATGAAGTCCGACTCGGTGCCATCCGGCAGCGCCTGCGGGCAGGCAGTCTGCACCTGAGTGCCTGCAGGCCCGAGTGAGGGCAGGCGGGCAAGGCAGGCCGGCGGCGCACGTGGATGCGGTTCAGCTCCAGCTTGAACTCGCGGTCGGCGCGGCTGGACAGGCTCTCCAGGTCGCGCGTGTTGCGGGCGGCCTTCGCCTGCCGGCTGCGGTTCTCAAAGCAGATGGCCAGCTTGCGCACGGCCGCCGGGTCCAGGCGCTGCGGCGCGGCGCCCAGGCCGTCGTCCATGCGGCGGAAGGCACTGTAGGGGATGCGCACGTTCTGGAAGCTGCCCGTGGTCGTGAAGCGGCCCATGTAGCTGTCGCCGTCCTCTGCGGCCCAGGCAGCAAGCCTCAGCAGCAGGGGCCGGGCCTGCGAAGAGTGGCATGCCGCAGGCGGTGCCAGGGAGGCGCACCCGTGGTCAGAATGACGCCGTAGGTCTGGCCGTCGCCCTTCACACGCACGACCAGGCCCACCGTGCCCTCCAGGCCGCCCGCCCGCATGTCCAGCTCCATGCCCATGGTCGCGTACGAGGTGCGCGCGTGCAGGGTGCCTGCATGCAGCCGGCAGGCGGGCTGAGCATGGGGCTGGACAGGCCCAGCACTGGGGCGGGGCGCAGCGCGGAGCGGCTTTGGAAGAGACGCACCGTGGAAGACGAGGTTCTGGCGCTTGTTGATGTAAAAGTCGGCCTGCTCCAGCTTGGTGGGCGCATACTTTCGGTTCCACGCGGCCGCCCGCTGCACAGCCTCCTTGGGCTGGCCGACGTGCAGCACCTGCGGTGCGCGGCCGCCGAGCCCTCAGCACCGCGCCGCGGCAAAAACGTTGCGGCCTGCAGCTGCGGGCAGGGCCTGGAGGCTGGCCTTCCACTCCTGCCAGCGCCGCCTGCGCTTGCTCACGGTGTCCGACTCGCGCGCGCCCGTGATCCGCTTCTTCGCCGAGGGGAAGGGCGTGAGGCCAGACCCGGCAGCGGAGATGCCGTTGTGGCGCTCGTCCTGCGGCGGCGCAGTGGGGGTAGCTCAGCAGCAGGCCTTCACGGCAGGGCTGCCAGGCTGCAGGGCGCGCCCTGGTGGCCGGGGGACCACCTGCAGCGCCTTGGCGGCCACCAGCACGCCATCCTCGCACACGCGCTTCACGTCGGCCGTGATGGTGCTCCGCGCGTCCGCGCAGTAAATCACCTGCAGCGCGGCACCTCCGCAGCTCGCGCACACGCCCCCCTCTGCGCAGCGCCCCATGCAGCGACCGTTGCCTGCGGGCAGGGCGCGCAAACCTTGTCCACGTTTCGCATGGCCGCCTTGACGGTGGCGTAGTCGCCCACGTCGCCCTCCACCACCTTGACCGACTCTGGGAACTTGTCCTTGTCGGCGCTGCCTGGCCGGACCAGCACAGTCACGGGGTAGCCGCGCAGCAGCAGCTTGCGCACGAGGATGCGGCCGACCCTGTGGGCACAGGTGGCAGGCCCAGTCATTGCTCTGGCCCGAGGCAGGCTGGCGGCACACACGCCGTCAAGATTGCATGGTAATGCAGTACCTGCCAGTGGCGCCGAGGACCAGGACATCCGTGACTGCGGCCTGCGGCGTCTCAAAGTCGCCAAAGTTGCTGGCGATGGAGGACACGCGCTCCAGCTCGTCTGTGGAGATGCTGACGCGGCCGGGCGCTCCCAGGCTGGTGAACCGCTGCCACACGTTGTCCAGCAGCGCCCTGCATTCGCCGTCCACTGCTCAGACATCTCTTCCTGGCGCATGCTGGCAAGAGAAAGGACCTTTCGAGCGGGGCGCCCGCACCTGGACTTGCGGCCCATCACGTACGGATTCAGGTCATCCAGGCTGCCGCCCTCCTTCTCCTTGCGGCTGCGCTCGATGCTCGGCTGCTCTGGGTTGACGATGCGCGTCTCCTGCACCCGAGCTCGCTGCGGCTTCCGCTTCCGAGTCGCACGGGTGTTGGACAGGCTCGATGACGGCCCAGCCACCGTCTCGGCGCCGTTGCTCTGCAGCCCAGCAGGAATGAGCCCAGTTAGGCTCATGCGTTCTTGGCGCGCACAGGCCTGCGCGAGCGTTGTCTTGCGGGCAGCCAGTCGCAAGCGGCGGACCTGCGCAGCGTGGCCGTTCTTCCCATTGCTCCTGCGGCAGCAGCAAGCAGCCGTCAGTCGCTGAGAGTGCTGTGGCAGACTGCAGGCCACAAATGCGGGAGGCTCGGCAGCGCGCCTGACGCCGTTCGCCGGCTTGCCGGCCGGCTCCGCGGTGTTGGACGGCTCCTCCGTGGATTCGGCCACCGCCTCAGCGTCCGCCGCCGCCTCGCCGGGGCGCGTCTTCGTCTCCACGGCGCCTGTCACCGTGCGCGGCCGCGCGCGCCGGGCCGCCAGCGCCGCAGACCGAGATGCAGGGGGTCCAGAGCAGGCATTCGCTTGCGGCGGCGGGCCACCCGCCCCGCGGACCGTTGCGGAGAGGCCCGGCAGTGCGTGGCGCATGTCGCCGAGACCGATGCTGGTGCAGCTCCTGCTGGGCCTGTGTCAGCCGCTGAGGCCGAAAGGACTTATACTGCCGGCAACCGCATCGACCTGCCCGCTAGGCCCGATAGCTAGTCGGTGACGCTTTGCCTGTCCCTATCGCTCCGCACGAGCGCAGGGCAGCCCAACCCGCGGGACACTCTGGGCCGGCCTCTGGCGTGCGATCGGGACAGCCGAGGGCTTGTTGTGAAGAACAAACTCTGGTGTGTCTTCCATGGCCCATTGCTACCAACTGCGTTTTGCCAGGTTGGTTCTGAGTAAAAGCAAGCACAACAGGAACGAGAACATGAGTTCAGGGACATTGACAGAGGGACACATGCTTAGCCGGCTGGTGCGCAGGCTGGTTTGTGCGGCGGAAACTGCGCGACCGGCCAGGATGCATACTCGCAGAGCCAGTCCTCCCGCTCGTCCGCCTCCACGTCTGCCCAGCGCTCGGGCGGCACCATGCGCCACGTCTTGCAGCGTTCGCACTGCACCCACTGGTCCTGGGGCGCTTCATCCGCAGCGGCCAGCGGTGCAGTGTCCTCTGAGATGGCCACCTCGCTTTCCTCCCGCTCCGCCTCCTGCGTCGCACCGGCAGCGATCAGCTCTTGTCCATTTGTGGCTTCGGCAGCCCCTCGCCGCTCCAACAGCGACCCACCTCGCTGGGGCGGGCTGCATTTCGTCCGGCCTCAAACTTCCGGCGAAAGGCATCCAGCGGCGTGCCCTCATACAGGACACTCTTCCAGCCATCGTCGCCAAGTTTGCTGGGCGTCTGCAGTCGCTTGCAGTGGATGCTGAAGGCCGTCGCGCTGCTGAACTCCATCCCTGTGAGTAGCACACTGCCATCAGGCGCTTGGTATGCATGCCACGCCCGCCCACTCGCGGCGCCGCTGCGCCCGCCTGCAGCACTGCATGAGGCAGCTGCATGGCCTGGTTGCCAAGCTTGCCACGCGTGCCGCCAGCCGCCAGAGACGTGAGCATTGCAGCCCCACAGTCCCAGTTGAGTGGCAAGAGCCTTGCCGCGGAACTGGATGAGCCCGTCCGCCCGCAGGCTCGCGGTGTACGTCACTCCCTTGTAGGTCACGGTCAGCTTGCCCTTGCCAGGCGAAAGGAGACCGCCATCCACCAGGTCCCGCACAGACACGCTCGCCTTGCCCCGCTTCTTGGTCTGCACCTTGCCTATGCGCCTCGCCTGCGGGCCCACGCTGCCCTCAGTGGAGTCGGGACGGACCCACCGACGGGCACCAGCGTCTGGGAGAGACGCACCTGGCCTCCGGGGGCATCGACATCGGGAGAGCCCTCCGGTTGACCGGTTTCGCCTGCAGGAGACGGAGCTGTGCATTGAGCCAGGCCTTGGCACGCTTCCGAGCATAGAGAAGCAGGCCGCGCACGCTGGCGCGGCTGCTGGCCCAGCTGCAGCACTGCTTGCGTTGTTCCACTGATGAATGGGCCCGCTCGCAGGTAGGCGAGCGACAGCGTCGGCGCCAGTTCGCTCTCCGTCATGATTGCAATCTCGATCGCTCACAGCAGCAGCTGAGAAGAAAAGCAAAAGCCAGGGTCACAAGGCAATGCCCAAGGCCCCCGCCAATATTCGCAGCAGCTCACAGACGGCGGCACAGCGCCATGCCGTCGCCGATGGCCACCAGGCTGACGTCCACTCGATCGTCATGCATGAGTCGTCGGTGAAAGTCGCGCAGCGCCACCGTCGTCTTCTTGTTGTCCTGTGGCCCGCGCACAAGCGTCAGAAACACACCCGCGCTCCCGTTCCGAAATTTCAAAGCAGGGGGCAAGCCAGGTGCCACCTCTGGATCCGCCACCGCACCGTACCAGAGCATGTTGTCGTAGACCAGCACGCCGCCTGGTCGGATGAGTTTCAGCAGCTGCTCATGGTAGTCCCAGTAGCCGCGCTTGTCAGCATCTGGCACAAGGACAGCCGGTTCTTAACACCAGTGTGTAGCTGGTGAGCTGGACAACAAAGGCGGGCGGTCGAGGCTCACCGACGAATGCAAAGTCAAACACATCTGCCGGGCTCTGCCCAGCTGCAAGTGACTGCAGGGTGTCCATGCCCTTCCCGATGCACAGCTCAATCTGCAGACGCCGCAAGTGGTCAGATAGCCAGCCCTTCCAGCCAGTCATGTCAGGCACTTTGAACGGTCGCCGCACCTTGTGTGCTACGCCCGCGGCCTCGAATGCTCGCCGCGCAGTCGGCAGTGGCCGCTCGTCACACTCGCATGCCACCAAACGTCCGCTGTCTGGCAGTGCCTGCAGGCCCAGCGTCATCCTGAGCCTGCAAGTGCGCCCTGTTGCAGATGCTGGCTTCGGGAAACAGGCGGTTTGCAACCTTGGCGATGCAGACAGCAGAGTAGCCCGTGAAAACGCCAATCTCGATGGCCTGTATGGCCCCCAGCGTTGCCACCAGCCATGCTAGGAATCTACCCTGATCCGGCGATACCTGTGCAGCAGCAAAACTATCCTTGGGCGGGCTCGGGCCAGAGCTCGCAGCCAGGAGCAGGGTCAGGCTGCCTGACCTGCATGCGCTTGGCATTGGGCCATGCTGTCGCCGTCTCTGCGCGCAGCGATGCCAGCGCCTGCACTGCAGCCGCGCCTTGATTGCGTGCACCAGCCCCGCAGCACCACGACACAGCGGAAACTCATCACGCACCTCTGGCTCTGTTGTCAGGCCCAGCAAATACTGATAGGTCCGCTGGTCGAGCAAAACTTCTGCCGGTTTGTTGGTCTCCCCGAGTGTGGCGCCCCTGCAGCGCCGCTCAGGCTCGAGGCACAGTTGTGGGCTGCAGCTATGCAGACTTCTTCTCCTCAAAAGCCGAACACTACACCTTACCTGGAACAGGGCGTCCTGATGCTGTCGGGGCGCGCTCCGCCGGTACTTCGGACTGCCTGCACTGACATCCCAACGCTCAGTGCGGGCGGGCCTGAGCCGGGCAACACCCATGCCTCGTGCATGCCCTTTTGCATGCATTGGCACCACACGCTGCTGACCTGGAAGTGCAGCGCCGGCTGGACGGCAGGCCGCAGGATACGGGCGATTCCTGACGATGCCGCCGCCCGCATTCCTGATTTTGCCCTCTTCAAAAGAGGCTTCCGAGCATTCTGCCGCCCGCCTCCATATAACGTTTTCGCCGCCGCAATGGTGCGCCTATTTGTGGGCGGCCTGGCGGAGGACGTGACCGCTGAGCAGTTGGCTGGCCGGTTCCGCGCGTTCGGCGCAGTGCGCGGCAGCCAGGTCCTTGCGCCCAAGGCGAATGACACCTTGCGGCCGCCGACGGCTGCCTGCCGCGGCTTTGGCTACGTAGACCTGGAGCTAGCGGATGAAGCAGCGCTGCGCAAGCTCGTCAGCGTGGTAAGTGCGGAGCAGGCACCCGCGCAAAGGCTGCGTTGCATCGCCCACATCTGAATGGTGTCTGAGGGCGGGACCGGTGCCCGTGCCGCAGTACAATGGCTCCAAATGGAAGGGCCATGCGCTCAAGGTCCAGTTGGCTCGGCCGGACTTCCTGGCCAGGCTGCGGGAGGAGCGAGAGAGGGAGCAGGAGAAGTTGGCTGATCAAGGCACCCAGGGCGCAGCCACGCCCGCCGAGCTGACCATCACAGCGCCAGATGGAACGGTGCGGACATATGCCTTTGCTCGATTGCTCGTGAGCGGGAGCGGGCAGCTGCTCAGTGGCCCTGCTTGTGGTGCGCAGGAAGTGGAGGTGGCGCCCAATAAGAAGAGGACTGCTTTCCCCGACGCAGCACCTGCGCCACTGACCGCACTGTCATGGGAGGGGCTGCCCCCGACTCCGGCCCAGCTGCGGAAGCGCGCCTTTATCGAAGAGATGGCACCTGCCTATGCAGCGGCCAATGCTGTGCGGCAGCAGGCGCGCAAGCGTGCCAGGGTGCGTTTTGCATCACCACGGGGATTCTGGCGGCCGCACTGCTAACCTGGCTGCAAAGACCGGCCGCATGACCAGCGCAGCTCGCTGTGCAGCAGCAGGCCATAGAGGAGCCGGCCTCATCCGAGGAGCTGGACGCCGTGGACTTCATGGACGGCGAGGACATCGCCGCAAAGGTGCCAGGCCCATCTGCACCTAGCGAGAACAACTTGAATGGCTCATTGAAACTCAAATGTCAGGTCTGAACCATCCCTCCCCCCCTGGTGCAGGCACCTGTCGACCTGAGCCGCTTCAGCGACAGCGAGGACGAGCAGCATTCCCGCGTGGCAAAGGCAGCGCACATGGCGTCCACCGTGGACGCAGGAGAAGCAGATGAGCTGTGGGCCCAGCAGGGAGGCATTGAGCACTACCTGGCAGCGCTGGAGCAAGAACAGAGCGCTGCCCCGGCAGAGGAGCCTGGCTCAACCTCATCTGCTGCTCAGTCCGAAGCGGCGGCCAGCAGCGACTCGTTTGCGGCGCCTCCTGAGACACTCGGCCAGGGCCAGGGCAGCACCAGCAGCGGACTCAGCAGCCCTGCGGACAGAGAGATCCAGGACACAGCCTCCGGTGGCGGCGAGCTGGGCGTGCAGCAGGAGGAGCAATCGACAGCGAGCGAGCAGGAGCAGCTCTCGAGTCGCGGCTCCAGCCAAGGCAGCGAGGACGGGCGGGAGGCAGCTCAGGCGGACGCTGGCAGCGGTGAGGCGGAGAGCGCGGAGAGCGGTGGCGAGGATGCAGCCAGCGAAAGTGATGATGCCAGCGATGCTGAGGGCGGCTCACAGGGTGGCAACCAGCTGACTGCAGAGCCCGAGCCGGACTGGACAGCTGTCTTTGCCGGTGCGCCGTTCCGCAACACTCAGAAAACCTTCCGCAGGATATCCCCTTGCACAGGAGCAGCTTCTGATTTGGTTTGCACGCCTGCTGCAGAGCTGGAGGCGGGCTGCCAGTTCTGGACGGGCGGCGCCGGCGCTCAGGAGCGCGAGGCGCAGTGGCGCGCTTCCAGGCGGGTACTTGCCGCCGAGTGGAAGAGCGCGCGGCGCGACGCGCTGCGGAGGGCCCCAGCAGCCCAAGGGGCGCGGCGCAGACTGCACTGATCAGCTTCTCATGTGCGTTCAGGCGGGTTCATCTTTCCGCAAACGCTCGATCAAAAACTCGACAATGTGATCAGTCTTCCAGTTGTCGATGCGCAGGCTGTCCACGCGCTCGCCTGCTCGCAGCACAAGTGTAGGCGCGCGCCCGTACTCGTACGCAACCCGCAGCTGCGGGAAGTCGGCCGCCGCTTGACGCACAAAGCCCTCTATGTGTGGGAAGTCCCTGCACATCGTGCAACGGCTGTTGGCACTGCCCCTTGCAGCTGTGGAGGCGGCCAGAGCACAGCGGACCGCGCCTGAGCCGGTGCTTGCAGACCTTCAGGGTCGCCCTGTCGTACATCAACTTGTCATTTGCCGGCTCAGCGCAGCATTCCCTGCATTCAGCCCACAGGCCTGCAGCATCCGGTCGTCTCAGCGAGCTGGGGAGCCTGCAGCACAGAAGTCGTTTCAGCTTGAGCGGCAGCACACCTTCATCCTTGGTGTACTCGCGCAGCTTGTCGCAGTCGGCGCATGTTTGACTGCCCGTGAACCTGCACGTAACGATTCAGAGCTTGGGTCGTTGAGAAGATGGCGTGAGAAGATGGCATGCAAAGTGGCCAATCACTCCCCAGCGCCGCGCACCCTGATTGCGAGCAGGTCTGTGCCACCGATGCGCTGCAGGCGGCGCTGCTGAGCAGTAGGGGAAGCAGTAAAACGGGTCGCATCGGTCGCCAGATCCGCATTGTGAAATTGTGAGCTTTGGCCTTTTGGAAAGCAGGGGGCGTTCACTTGACAATTGACAAACGCAAAAGGATGGCCGGCACTGCGCCTGAGCCCGGCAAGGTGGCTGGCACTGCGCCTGAGCCCGGCAAGGGCGCGCACGCGCTGTCGTTGCATCAGCCTTGGGCCTCCTTGCTGGTACAGGGCATAAAGCGCGTCGAGGGGAGGACCTGGCCCACAAACGTGCGAGGCAGGGTGTGGATCCACGCAACAGCTCAGGAACCGAGCGCACAGCTCATCCAGGTGGGCACTCACGTGCAGAGACCGAGGACCTCTTGCGGTGCTGGCTGCTAGAGCGGCACAGGCAGTTATTGTGGTGCTGCCGCGCGCAGGAGATCGAGGCTCAGTACAGGCAGGTCTGGGGGATGGAGGGCGTAGAGCCCCCCTTCCCACAGCACTACCCCAAAGCCGTGCTGCTGGGCTGCGTGGACATCGTCGACTGCCTGCCAGTAAGGAGCTTTTGCTGCTCTCCATTTGCGGCTGCTCGGACCCACTCTTCAGACCTGATTGCAGAGCTTTTGCAGGCCGAGAGCATTGAGGCCTGGCCGGACATACCGGAGTCGGTGCGGGCTGAAGTCGGCTCGCCCTTTGGCTTCCTTTGTGAAGCCCCCCGACGTCTGGTGGTGCGCTCATGCTCATCAATGGTCCTGCGAAGGATGTGAAGGGCCTTTTCATCACCGCAAGCACCTCCTCGCTGCTCTGCAGGTGCCCCAGGCCATGCGTGGCTCACAGCGCTTCTGGCGGCTCCCTGTTAAACTGGTCAGGGATCTGGAGCCTGCACTGCGGCAGGTGTCGCCCATGGGAGGCAAGCAATGGTCTTGGCCTAACGTTCTGCGGCAGCAGCAGCTCAGTGAGGCGCCGGCCAGGTCTGCCGCTGCCAGCATGCTGCGAGGCAGGGCGGCGGGGCAGAAGCAGCCCACATTTGCCAGCATGCAGCTGCAGGAGCTGGACACTCAACCCCCCATCAAGCGACGAGGCGCGGCACATGCTCACATGTCTCCGTTTGCTTCGTTCTTGCCCCACCCTGCCAACCAACCTGCGGAGTATCTTTCATGCAGGATTATGAGAGCCTGACGGCACTCACAGCCTCCAAAAACAGGGAAGAAGATCGCAACCAGGACGACAGCACACTTCACAGGCAAGGTGTCCAAAATGGACGGAGCGTGTTTTGAGCGAGCACACACCTTGGATCTTTTTCTGGCAGCACATCCTGCATCCAGCCTCATGGAGAGGCTGGCGGACGGTTCTGGCCGCCCGTCAGCCAGAGCAAAGTGTGAAGGTCAAATAGCGGAGCCTGCTGCGCCGCACAATCTGCTAGTTTGCCTTTCTTGGCTGCCTTGGCAGCTGCACGGCACCAAACCCACAAGCCAGCTTTCGCCAAGGGACTGCGCCGTGCTCTGCCTGCAGGCGCGGCAGGCTTCTGAGAAGGCTTGGCTGGCGAGGAAAGGACGAGGCCCAACTAGTAGTAGAGGAGGAGGTGCATTTCGCAAGACAGGGCGAAGGCGAAGGCCGCCTGGCAGGAAGGGCCATGGCCAGAGATTATGACGGAGTCGTGCCTGCACAATGCTACGATTATCAAGAGCTCCTGCTGCGCGCTGCCTCGGGCTAGGAGCAGGTGGCTGCATGCTGATGCTCTGCTTGGACATGCCAAGGGCAATGAGATAAATGCAAAACAAACAATCACTGCTATAAAAAATTTTCCCACCACAACTTAACCACGAGCTTGCATGCACGCAGCACTGCAGGCGGCTGGTGCTCGTTCTGGTCCTCTCCCCCCAGGCCCCCGGTTCCGCAAATTTTGTAAGCGGAGAGGCGCGGTTGCCCGGGCGGCCGGAGGCGGGGCAGACATGAAGGACGAGCGCAAAAAGTACATCGCAAACGCAATCCGGGGCGTGCCCGACTTCCCGAAGAAAGGGATCAATTTTCATGACATCACAACATTGCTGCTGGATCCCAAGGTGTGTGCCGCCGATGGATGGCACAGCGGTTGGAGGTCGACACAAAGCACTCTGAGTTGCCTTTTTGGCTTGGCTGCAGGCTTTCCAGTGGTCTGTTGACGACTTTGTGGAGCGGTACCAGGACAAGCGGATCGATGTCGTTGCCGGTCAGGCCTCTGGCCTGTCCCCGCTTGATCCCTAGTGGCCAGGGCTCCGCTGAGGGCGGACTCGCGGGTGCAGGCTTCGAGGCTCGCGGCTTTTTCTTCGGCGCGCCGCTGGCGCTGGCACTCAAGGTGCCGTTCGTGCCGCTGCGCAAGCCGGGCAAGCTGCCAGGTCCGGTGCTGTGCCCCTCTATCCCTCCTGCTTCTGCATGGTGTGCACAAGGTTCGCTGTGCGGGCATCCCGGAGCATGCCAACGAGAGCCTGGGTCGGCTGCCGCAGGCGAAAGGATCGCAGCCGAGTACCAGTTGGAGTATGGGAGCGACAAGATCGAGATGCACGTCGGTGCCGTCAAGCCGGGCGACCGCGTGGTGCTGATCGACGACCTGATTGCGACCGGCGGCACGCTGGGCGCCGGCATCAAGCTCATCAAGCAGGTGAGCCGGACAGTGGGCATGGCCACAGTCAAAGGGCATACAAGCTTGTGTGCTGCCTCTGATTTTCCATCGCCGGCCAGACACGTGAACCGATCATGTGACTGCAGGCCGGCGGCGAGGTGGTGGAGGCTGCATGCGTCATTGAGATGCCTGCCTTGAAAGGCAGGGCCAAGCTCGGCGACACGCCTCTCTACACACAGATCGACAAGGAGGGCGAGTAGGCAATATTAGCGCGTTGCATAGCAACATCGAGAGCCGTCTCTGTGTGGCATTCACGCCACACATGCCGGGGGGAAGCTGGAGTGTGAGTTCCGGCCTGAGTTTGGCAGTGTGTCGGCCTAGCTTAGGGATGCGCGTAGAGTGTCATCACCCAAGGCGTTGGCCTACTGACCTGGTCGTATGCACCGCCCACGAATGGCCTGCGTGAGAACGTGGATAAGCAGGAGCCGCTTTGACCCAGTATGACTCCTTGCCATCGGTGACCTCTACCTGTGGTCTACAACATCCTGCCTTGCAGCAGGTCCCACGTGCAAGTGCTTTCAAACGCAAACCTTGGTTGGGGTTCAAATCATGCTTCCCGCCGTTTTCGAATGAATGACAGAAGGTGGGCCACCAGCAGCTGCAATTCGTCTGTAGAGCAGCAGCACGCAGCTGCAGGCAGCTTGACAAGTTTTTCGGAGCGGGTACGGTCTAAAGCGTGTTGCTGAAAAGGACTGAACAAGGTCAAAGCCACCAAGAGTCCCTAAGGTAGCCTTGGTGGCTTCTCCTGCCTCTGCCTGTCCCGCTTCATCCTGCCCCGGCTTCCTTCAAATCAAATGCGTCCTGCAGATGTATGACGACAAGCTCAGGAAGGAGCTTGCCGCCTGGTTGGAAACCAGGCAGGGGCTGCAGCTGTCCGAGCGCGCTTCTGGAGAATCCACTGCCCCCGTGCTCAAGGTGCACCAAACTTGTATGCAACCGTAAGCAACGCTGGCAGCCTCACTTTTTTGGACCGGAACTTTCTCACCAAGACGATTTGGCTGACATCCAGGTGGATGTTCTGGAGCTGGCTGAGCACCGGCCTGCCTTGGCAAACGAAATCCTGACCAACGTCGGTGCGCTGGCTGGCGCTGTCGCTCCTCGGCAGACCGCTGGCCGCTCAAGAATGGGAGGCGTTGAAGTCCTGCAACATGCATGCAGAGGGCGTGGAAGCGCTGCTGCAGCAGGAGCTAGAGGATCTCGGCCTGAAGCCAGCGGCTGCCCCCTTCTGGCTGCAACTGCAGGCGGTGCGGTTCTTTGCCGCTAATTCTCCGGCAGACCTGCGCAATGCTCTTCATGTTCGCCGTTCAGGGCAGAGCCACTTGTTGGGCACAGCATGGCTGGCTTCTTGCTGTGGCCCGCTGTGGCCATGAGAACTCAGGCCGGGGTGCTGCTGCTCGCAGGTCCCTCTGCCCCTGCTGACTGTGGACCGCCTCCACCGCCAGGCGCTGGCCGCGTGCGATGGCAGCCTACTCAGCCTCCGCGGCATCTGCACCAGCATTCAGGCAGCCCGCCGCGCGACACACGCGCGCACGTTTTGCTGCCGCAGCTGTGGGCGGCGGCAGCAGGCAATGGGCGAGGAAAGGCCACAGGCGTGCTGCGGAGAAAGCTGGCGACCAGGTGTGCTGCAGGAGGAGCCGGCTGGCAGGGCACAGAAGCTGGTGAGCGTTCAGCCGGAACCAGACACGGCCTGCAGCGCAAGTCGGGCGCCACTGACTCGTACCAATCAGAGACCCACAGAGAACGGCTGCGCCGCAGGTCCAGCGCGTGTGTGTCCAGCTGCCACCAGGGCCCGCCACAGGACCCCTGCAGGGCCACGTGTGGCTGGACGTGTCGGAGCCTGACCTGGAGCAGGGGCTGGGGCTGGGCAGCCATGTCGCAGCCACTGGCCGCCTGCGCCTGCTGCTGCCCAGCCTGCCAAGCACTGCAGCCTCTGCTGTGCAGTGCCTGGCGTCGCTGCAGGTTTGGTCCCCCAAATCTTGGGATCAGACGTGCCGCTGCCACGCCAATTGCTGCTGGCTCACTTGCGCTGCTTGCGCAGGTGGACGGCAATTATGTCAGGCGGCTGGGGCCAGACCTGCTGCCAATGTCGCGGCCGCCAGCAGGCGCCTGGGTAAGCTGGCTGCAGGCCATGCAGCAGCACGCTGCAGACTCGTGCCAGACACTTCACAGCCTCCTGGCGGCCTTGGCAAGGAGTGAGGCGGGCCGCTTCCTGCCGCTGAGCGTCCTCTGCTGCCTGCTATTGAGCACAACCTCCCTCTCCGAAGGCGCCAAGGTGCTGCCTCTGCTCTGCTGCACGACACATCATATGGTCCCACCATCATCCAACGAGTTCCCAATGTGGCAGCATGATGCGCTGTCGCAACAGTCAACCTTCACTACTTATGCCAAGCTCTGGACGCCGAGGGGCAGCAGCATGGCAGGTGCACGTTGGCGTCATCTTCCCGGACGCCAGCAGCCGCAGCCAGGCTGCCTTGTGCTCTGCGGCTACATTCATGGCAAACCACAGCAGCTGCCACACAGCTGGCCAGGCCCTGCTGCCGACTGTCAGCAACGCCAAGGGGCAAGCCCCAGAGGTAGTCGTCCGCGCGACGGCGGGAACCCTGCACGCTACCAGCCACGGTGCGTGCTGCAGCACTGTTTGTCAGGCCGCGGGACTGTGTTGAAGGACTCTGGTAAGCTCTTGAGCTCAGAGGGCCAGAGTGGCTGCAGGCGTGTTGGTGGTGCCGACCAGCGCAGTCGCGCCAGGCGAGGCAGCTGCGTTCGGCCAGCTGCTCGGCGGTGGCAGCCTGGCACAGCAGCTGCCATGTCAGGTGCGCGGTCGCTGCTCTTCCTGTGCTGTTCTGCAAGCCGGGGATGCGTTATGGGCGTGGTCGCAGAACGCATTCCCGGCGACCACGCCCTGCCTGCCTGCTCGTTCAGAGTGCCTGAAATGCATGTCCTCCTTCCTCAGGTGGACAGTGAGGCTGTCGTGTGGCTCGTGCACGAGGAGAGGCAGGGGCCAGCTGGTGCCAGCAAGGCGGTGCGGGTAGCGGCCGAGCTTGCGCGTGCCCCCAGCCTGCTGTGCAGCATTTCAGGTGCTTTTCTGGAGCAGGCCACCCTCCAGGCTGTCGACAGCTCTGGTACGCCGTCTCAAGAGCCGAAACACTGCAAGTAGCCTGTCAATGCGGCATCATACAGGCGCTCTCAGCCAATGAGGCCGTCTCTGGTGCGCAGGGCATGAGCTGCTGGACAGCCGTGACGCGGCTGCCTGCCTCAGGCACCATGTCGCGAAGGCCGCCAGCGGCGCCGCCCCCGCTATGAGCCAGGACACCCAGGCCCTGCTGCAGCGCTACTACTGCCTGCTGCGCCAGGTTAGCCCTGATCCTCTCTCTGCGCGGCCATCCGTACTCCCGTCAGCTGCCGGCAGCACCTGCAGCCAAAATGTGGTCACGTGCTGCAGAGCGTCGGCAGCAGCACAGCCGGAGAGAGGGGGGTCAGTGGCATAGGAGGCATGCGGACCTTGCAGCTCCTGGCGCGCCTGGCGGAGATGAGCGCGCGCCTGCAATTCAGCCAGGAAGTGGCGCCTTTCCCAGACGCGGCACTGGCTGTGTGGGCTGTGGAGACGTCGATGGCCGCCCAGGTAGGCCGCTGCCGTCAGGCTGCCCTCTGACCCCGGCATTGCCCCAGCAAGTCTTACCTCACAGCTGCACCTTGCTGCAGGGCGCCGAGACGGGCATTCTGCCGGCGGGTCCTGACGGCGCCTGCTGCCACGGACCGAACGAGCTCATGAAGCAGCTGATGGAAGTGCACGGCCGGTTGGCGGCCACCTTGCCTGAGGAGTGAGTATAGGGGAGTGAACAACCTGCATGCAGAGTGAGTATAGGGGAGTGAACAACCTGCATGCAAGCATGCGCCTAGGAAATTTCTTTCACTTGCACGGCGACTTGCCGTGTGAGGAGCAGAGGAAACGCGGCCATGCAGCGGCGAGAGGTGGGTTGGCAACTCCACCGTCGCCACGGTTGGCGGCATGTGATTGGAAGCATGTGCAAGCTTGATGAAGCTAGATGCCCGTGATGCGGCGGCGCCGAGCCGATCACGATCCTATTTTGGCTGATATCGCATTGCTGTGCATCTCAGTAGATGCAAATGCTCGTCATTTGCCGTTGCCGACTGTAACGGATGGTAGAGCTGTCAACTTAAACTTTCAGAACAGCTTCAGTGTGCCCTGCCTTCATGGATCAACAAGACAGAGCTCTCGAGCGTTCATATGTACAGCTGAGCCCTCATGAGCGATGCAGGCCTGCAAGCTGGTGGCAAGGCTGTGGCGCGAGCATGGCTGTGCCTCGCTGGCCGCAAACACTGGGCCGCCAGCCTTCTGCTTTGACATAGATGGTGTGCTGATACGCGGGAAGCGAGTCCTGGAGCCAGCAAAACGGGCGCTGGCCAAGCTGTACAGAGGCGACGGTGCGCTCCTGCCGTGGCACCTTGCAGCCCGGCGTACCCCCTCAATCCTTGCAGGCGTGCTCAGCCCCGCCGCACCGAGCGCAGGCCAGGAGCCCGTCTACCCAGTCTGCTTCCTCACAAACGGTGGGGGAGTGCTAGAGGCGGAGAAGGCACAGCAATTGTCAGAATGGCTGGGCGTCAGAGTGGAGGCAGAGCAGGCTCGCTGCCAGCCTCCTCCGTCACTGCGCAGCCACCAGCTATGGCCCTGCCGGACTGAGGCCGGCTGTATGCGCGAGGAGCAAAGGTCGTGCTGTCACACACGCCCTTCCAGACGCTGGTGCCGCGCCTCGGCGACCAGCCCGTGCTGCTGGCGGGGCGGCACGACCTGCGCCCCGTCGCCGCCGCCTACGGCTTCAAGCGGACGGTCACCACTGCAGAGCTTGCCGCTGCCCATCCGCATGCTGTGCCCTTTGCCCGAGGCGAGGCCATCCTCCTGATTGAGGGGCATCGCTGCACCTCAAGTTCCAGAAGCCGACCCTCTGCTGACATGCATGCAGGCTCGCTGGTCGACTCCAGCGCAGGCACAAGCTACGGCACTGAGGAGCAGCCCATCAGGGCCATCCTGGTGTGGAGCGACCCCTCCAACTGGTATGTCGACCTGCAGATAATGACGGAGCTCATCACCTCGGGCACGGCTTCCCTGCCAACCAAGACCGCCACCCTGCTTGCTGTGAGGCCCTTGACACCAGCTGGTGTCTTGGCAGGCGGTGTCATGGGACGCCGAGAGTCGCCGGCTACTTCCATTCCGCCTATCGAAGTGTATTTCTCTAATCCTGACCAGGTGTTCAGCAACGAGCACGCCTCGCCGCGTTTCGGCCAGGGCGCCTTTGCGGTCGCGCTGCGTGCGGTCCTGGAGCAGGTCAGCCCTCAAGAGGCCCCGTGTTCGATCTGGCGCGCGAGGACCTGGCAATGCGAGGCTGCCGCTCAGCCTGGCTTCTGCAGGTAGCAGGACATGACGACGTGCGGTGGCGGGTGTTCGGCAAGCCCAACCCGGAGCCTTACGCGCTGGCGGCGGCGGCACTCCGGGACCAAGCAATCAAATTGAATTTACCCCCGCGCTTCAGCGCCATATGGATGTGTGGTGACAACCCGGCCAGTGACATCGCTGGCGCCAGGAGAGCAGGCGCGCCCGCACGCGCGCCTGCCCGCCTGGCTGGAGCCGGCGGCAGGCGCCAAAATGGGCCCCGACCGCTCGCAGGCCCACCCTGGACGTCCGCCCTCGTGCGCACGGGCGTCTTCCGCGGCGGCGCCAACTGCCCGGTGCACCCGGCCGACCTGGTGGTGGGGGACGTGGAGGAGGCCGTCGCTGCTGCGCTGCACCGCGCACGCGCTGCCAAGTGGCACAGCATGCGCTAGGCGGGCGTGGGTCTTTGCCATCATGACAATGACTTGAAAGTGCTCATGTTTTGAAAAATGAGCAAATCGCTGCATCACGCCGTGCAAGCTCGTCAAACATCGGCAGCCGCAGCAAGGAACCGGTGCGTCAGGCAGGCCTCCGCGGCCGGCCGCAGCCGAAAGTCGGGGAACGTCATCGCCTGCACCAGTTCCCAGCCGCCGTCCTCGTCCAAAAAGGCGACGCCAGCCGCCCAGCGCTCGTCTGCGGCAAAGAACTCACGGGCTGCGCCCAGCTGCGCCGCGAACGTCACGCCCAGCAGCCGCTGCACGGTCGCAAAGTCGAGGCTGCCGGGCGGGCAGAGCGGCGCAAAGGCTAGGAAGGCGACCAGCAGGCCCGCTGACGCGACGTCCTCGGCGACAGCAAACAACTGCCGCTCTTTCGCGCTGTCGGCGCCGGCCGCCGCCGCGCGGGCCCACAGCGGCTCCGCCAGGGCCTTGCTGCAGGCAAGCGCCGCAAGCTGTTTTCAGCAAAAGGCCGGCGGCGGATGGGGGGGGGCCGGCAGGCAGACTGGGAGAGGGGCGGGGGGGCGCACAGCGGGTTTTCCCGCTCCTTCTGTCCATGCCACAGCGCCGCCAGCGTGGCGCCGCCCATGAGCGCCGCGTCACTCACGTCAGCCGACAGTGACAGGTCCAGCAGGCGCGCAGAGGCGGCGGCGGCCGGCTCGCCCGCACGCCAGTCCAGTAGCAGGTTAGCCGGGGTCAGCCGGCGGTGGACGCGCTGGCGGCGATGCATGAAAGCGAGGCCCTGCAGGCAGGCTCACGGCTGGCTTCCTGTTTGCCTGGGGCAGGCGATGGCACGACCCGGCTGTGCGAGGCGCGCACCTCCAGCAGCTGGCACATGGCCGTCTTTATCCGACGCTTTTGACGGCGCATCGCCTCTTCCCTGTCCGGACCTGCCGCTGCAGCGCCTGTGAAGAATTGCTCTGCCGCATGGCGGCAGCATTCCACTGCCGTGCTGCCAGAGTCCTTGCGGAATACCAGGACCTGCAGCTCAGCAGCATGTGGCCTCAGCATGCTGCCCAGTTCAGCCACTCGAACAGGAGCCCACAGATGAAGGCGCACTTGCTCGCCGGCTGGCCGCCAGAAACAGCCCAGCAGGTGGGCGATGCGGTCGCTGCCTGGCACTGCGGCACCCAGGAACTGCTGCTGCAGCGAGCTGTGAGCCTGCAGCTCGTTGCGGAAGAGCAAATCGGCGTCACTGCCAGCATCTGGCGGGTACACCTTCAGCACCACGCTTGTGTCTGCCAGGTCACCACTCTTGACTCGTCCCTCCATTAGCTGGATCTGCACCGAACTGCTAGCAGCCTCCTCGTCCAGACGCCCAGGCAGAGTGCTGCCCAGCTCCTGGGCCGCCGCGCGCAAATAGGCGGTAGCAGCCTCCTGAGGGGTGGCACTGCGCAGCACACAGCCACTGCCTGTTGATCTTGCAGTTGCAGATGCGGTGTAACCCGACCTGAGGTCGGTAGCCACATGCGCATGCACTCTCACCAAGATTCATTGCTAGTGAATCTTGGTGAGCTCGCACCTGGACGCGCTGGAGGTCTGCTCTCCGAGCTTCGTAAGGAGCTCAATGTCCTGCGACTGGAAGGTCAGAAGGTTGCTCGGCACTGCCGGGCGTCTGATGCGGAAAAACTCGATGCCTCTGCGGACCCGTGAACCGGGAGGCGCCCGAAAATCGAAGCGATGCTCTGCCGGGAGCCTGCTGTGCACGTGAGTCATCAGATGCGCTGCAATGTGGCGCTGGTTGATGATGTCGGTTGACTGCCAGGGGATGGCGGGCCAACCTCCCTTTATTCTCAACAGCGGGACTTTGGCGTCGTAGCCTATTCGGCGTTCCTAGAGCAGATCGCCGCCGGAAACCGCTCTCTTTGCGCTGCGATCACATGGCGATCCGGCTGGCAGCCGAAACAGCCGAGTTGCGCCCGCGCTGACAGCTGCATTGCTGCTGAGCCAATGCAGCGCCAGCTGCAGCTCGGCAACGCTGCACGGCCATCCCATGCAGCACGCCAGCGCCCGCCGGGCAGCGCCCTCGGCCGAGCCGCATCAGCACTGGCAGCGGGCCAGGCAAGGGCGTCAGCCTGCTGGCGGACCAGGCGGCCAGAGTCGCTGCCATGGCGTCTGGGGGCGGCTGCGAGCGATGCCAACGGCTGGGGGCAGTCGCCTGGCGAGCACTTGGCTGCACCGCACGACAGCGATGAGCTTGTGGCCACTGAGGGGGTGCGCCACCCTCACTGAGCCCCTGCTGCAGGAAATCACTGCAGCACTTGTGCCTGACACCGGCCCTGCTAGCGCAGGAGACCCGCTTCCTGGCCGTGCCGTGGCGCGCAGGCGTGATATGGCGGGTGCGTCCGCCACTAGCTGCCACTGCCTCGCCCCCCTCGAGGGTCAAAGGTCGGTCCAATGGTCGGCCTTAGGGCAGCCTGCAGGCTGCCTGACCCTGGACTGCCCCTCAGGTCATGCTGCTGTGGATGTTTGCATATGTCATCCACCCACAGTGGATCATCCCGCTCGGCCTGGAGCTCCTGCTGGGCGTGGACAGGTGAGCACCCTGTTCCTCCCGCACCAACACAGCGTGCCCACCCTGACCTGCTCACCCACCGCTCAAGTGCCTGGTACCCGGCAGGGCGCAGCTCAGCGCGCAGGGCGAGGCGCTGCTGCACATGGTGCTGGACCTGGGCATGCTCGGTTTCACGGTCGCCATCCTGTGGCTGTGCCTGCGCAAGTACCGCCCGCGCGCGCTAGGCTGGTTCCGCGCGCGCCCCTGGCCGCCTGACTGGGGGCTCAAGGTCCTGCTCACCTGCGCGTTTGCCTTCCCGCTGGCCATGTTCCTGGCCGACGTCAGCCAGGTGCGCGCGCGCCCTCCCACCTGTCGAGGCAGCGCCGCCGGCCGCTGTCCTGACGCTTGCACTTCACGCCGCCGCAGAAGCTGATCCCGGTCACCAACACAGAGGTGTGGAACGCGCACCACCTGGAGCAGACGCTCTGCTCGGGCGACGCGGTGAGCCGGCCAGCCCCGCCGTGCGACACTGCCCCCCGGCGGCGGAGGCTGCGAACGGCAAGGCAAGCGGGGCGGCCGGCTGCCCGCCCCCCGCAGGTGACCAAGGCGCTGTACTTCCTGGTCCTGACCGTCTGCGCGCCCGTCTGGGAGGAGGTCATCTTCCGCGGCTTCCTGCTGCCCTCGCTCGCGCGCTACCTGCCGCTGTGGGCGGCCGTCGCCGCATCGGCGCTCGTCTTTGCCTGCGTCCACTTCTCCTGCCAGCGCTTTGCCGTGCTGCTGCTGCTGGGCCTCGTGTTCGGCGCGCTGTACGCGGAGAGCCGCAACCTGCTGGCCGCCGTGGCCGCGCACAGCCTGTGGAACATGTGGGTGTTCCTGCAGTTCCTGTTGGAGGCGCAGCCGGGCGTGCCGCTGTGAGGGGCTGGGGGCGGAGAGTGCGTGAGTGCAGGCGTGCAGTGCCGGCCGCGACCCTGTGCCAGTGAGTGACTTGTACACTAGACCCGGGGGGCTCGAGCGGCCATCGCCGGCTCCCCGGCCGGGCTGTGGAACGCATGATCGAGGCAGCAGACGCCCCGCCCCTCAGCGCTGGGCCGCCATTGCCCGGCAGAAGGCCTCCAGCGCCGCGCCATACACGGTCCGCGGCCGGTTGGGCGCGCGCGCGGCAGCCTCTGCGCACCAACCGCTGGATGCGGCGGCGGCGCGCAGCGCCGGCAGCCGGGGCGCCAGCTCCGCGGCCAGGCGCAGCGCAGCCACGCACTGCTCGCGCACCTCCTCCACCAGGTCCTCCTCCTCCTCTGCCGCCGCCGGGCCTGCACGCGAGGCGGCGGTCGGCCGGACGGGCACCGCTGGGAGACAGACGCTCCCCCTGGGGTTGGTGTGCGCCAGACTGCCTGGTAGGCTTGGGCGGCCCACCTTCTCCAGCAGGGGCGCCCAGCGCCACGCCCAGCGCGGACAGGTCGAGGCGCTCCGCCCGCTGCCGCTCCCCGCGCGCGGCGGCCAGCGCCAGCAGCCGGTCGCCGACCTCGAGCGCCAGCAGCACGGTGCGCGCGCCCGCCTCGGCGTCCGCGCCCGCCCACCCGCCCGGCTCGTCCGCCATCGCCAGCACGACCAGGTGGCCGACGTACGCCAGCAGCCTGCGGCTGCGATCCCTCGACGGCTGCCACGCGGCGGGCGGCAGGCGGTAGCCATGCAAAGCAGACAGCCCCACCTCGGCTCCAGGGACCCCTTCACGTCCGTCACCCAGCCGGCCAGCGCCCGCGCTGCCAAGCCAGCCGCCTGCTGCAGGTGCGGCGCGCCACTGCTGCCGTCCCTGCATGCGGTCCCGGCACAGCCGTCGGCGGCGGCCGCACCTGGGGGCCGCCACGAAAAAAGGCTTGCGGACAACCCTACCCAAGATCGCCGACCAAGCTGACCAGAACGGCGGTGGCCTGGTACAGGCCCGGCTGGCTGCCTGGCTGCCGCACCAGCTGCTGTATGTGCTCGGCCAGCGGTAGAACGACCTGACAACAGGTGTGTGCAAGTCAAGCAGCCGGAGCAGAGCAGTGCAGCAAGCCTCCGCCTGGGCAGAGCGCCACCTGAGGGACCCTCGCCGCGTCCAGCAGCCCCCTGCTGCCGGCTCCGCCCACGGTCGCGTGCAGCAGCAGTGGCAGCAGGAAGGGCAGCCCCGCGCGGCCCTGCAGGCCGGCCATCCAGGGCAGCAGCTTGCGCATGCGCGGCACCTCAAAGCCCCCCACCTCCGCTGCAAACCTGCGCGGCACCCAAAGGGCAGCACCTCATGCGGCTTCCCCTGCAGGTCGGGGGCCTCTTAGGCTGGCAGCAGGTGCCCGCCCGGAGAGTGCTGGGCCGCCTGCGCACCTGCCCAGCGCGCGCACGACCGCCAGGCACACGGCGTCGTCCCTCCCCTGCGCCGAAGCCTCCTCCAGAAACTGCAGCAGCGCGTCCGCCGCCTCGCTCAGGCTGGCCATGCCGCGCTCGGCCACCCTGCACGTGGGAGCGGGTTGTGAGGGTGAGGCTGGCTGTCCTGCGGCACGTCAGTGGCGTGCGAAAGGATTGGAGGCCGGTGGCGCACCCCCCGGGCAGGCTGTCGCTGTCGGCCGCGCCCGCGCCCAGCGCCGACAGCAGGCCCTCGAACAGCAGCAGCAGGCTGGGCAGGCTGGCGGCCGCGCGCGCCCCGGCCGTGCCGGCGGCCCCTCGCCCTGCGCCCGCCCCGCCTGCACTCCAGTCGCCTGGGACGGAAGCTTCGGGCGACAGTGCGTCTCGCAGCAGCAGCATGACCTCCACCTTGACCAGCTCCGCCAGCAGCCGGAAAAAGGCGCAGCCGGGCAGCCCCTGCAGACAGGACCGGCAGCCTCAGCGGGCGTTCGCCAGCTGCGGGCCCCCTGCTAGCGCCGCCGGCACGCCAAGCAGAGCGCACCAGGAGCCACTCCGGCGGCGCCAGCTGCGAGAGCGCGGCCGTCAGCCGCAGCGCTGCCTGCCGCTGGTCGGGCGCCAGCCGCGAGCCCAGCAGCGACAGAAGGCCGCGCCGGGCGTCCGCCAGCCAGGCCGCGGTTCCGCCCTCTGCCGCCGCCTCCAGCTCTGCCACGGCCTCCTGCGAGAGTCGGGCGATCTCGGGCAGACTGCTGGGCGGGCACGCTTTGCTGGGTGTCCAGGTGCTGCGGGGTGCGCGCCTCAGGCGGCGGCAGCAGCAGCAGCAACGCCCGCAAGACCTCCAGCTGCGCGGCAGCTGCATCTGCCTCGCCTGTTGCCGCGCGCGCCTGCGGCTGCTGCAGCGATGCCGCGCCCTCGCCCAGCAAACGCGCCAGCGGGGGCACCAGAGCGGCCAGCTCCTTTGCCCGGCCTGGCTCGCCGCACGACCGCCTGAGTATTGCTCGCTTTGGCTCGACGAGAGCGTTGCCAGCCTGCAAGAACAGGGCGGGCGACGCACCAGCGAGAGCGGCGGCGCGGGGCGTCTCGTCCAGCAGCGCGGGCAGCAGCCGCAGCGCTGCGGCGCGGCGGTCGCGGTCAGCGCAGGGGCCCGCCAGGACTCCCGCAACAGCCGCTAGGCCGCCGGCCTCGCGCGCAGCCCCCCGCCCCTCCTGGCTGCCCTCCGCCAGGCCGACCAGGCACTGCAGCGCGGAGCTCACAGACTGCTCCTCCAATTCGCGCGTCTCCTGCAGGCCACAACGGCAGCCTGCAGCTTCCCTGCGAGCATGTCAAGCTGGGGTGCAGCGCGCAGGCGCTATGAATAGCACACCGGCGGGAAGGTGTCAGCCCCCAGGGCTGACAGGACGCCTCCGCACCGCACGACCTGCACGTTGGAGCGCTCTCGGCTTGCAGGCTGCGGCAGTTGGGTCAGCAGCATGGCCTTTGGGCGTGCATGCGCACCTTGAGGAAGAGTGCAGCTTTGCCGACCTCCTGCGAGCGTCGCGCGATGTCTCGGCTCTGATAGAGACCGCTCAGCAGCGTCAGTCCACACGCGCATGTCTGCGCCCTGCTCTCCAGCAGCTCCTGATCCAAGATGCGGCCCTGCAGCCAGCTGGCGGTAATTATTAATGACACGCTGAGCCGGCAGCAACTCCGCGCTGCTGGCAGCAGCATTGGCAGCACCTGCGTGTCGAGCAGCGGGACCAGCAGCCTTTGTATGAATTTGGGCCCGAGTGTTTCATACACACGCTGTATTGCAGTCTCGTCGCCCGGCTTCAGCACTTTGGCGGCCAGCAGCAGCCCCACAAACCTGGCAGCCGCCGCCCGTTCAGTCTCGAGTGGAAAAGAAGACCGTCTGCTCGAGTGCTCTGTGTTTTCATGGCACCTGCGCTCGTCCGATGGCCCCCGCAGCAGTTCCAGCACTTCATCGAGCTGTCCCACCGCATCAGCGTTTTTCTCGCTTGGCGAGGCGACGGGCATGGCGCAACACCTCAGTTCTGCATGCAAGAGATGTGCAGCTGTCGCATTCCTTCCAGCGACGCCAGAAGCTGCTGACTGCAAGGCCTGTCACCTGTCGTGTTTGTTGCTAGTTGTTAGCAGAACCGCGAGGTCTGCTCGTGCGTCTGAAGGCTGCAAGCAGCCTGTGAGATCAGCGGCTTTCAGGCTTTTTACTGTGCATTCTGTTGGAAATTGTGCACTCACTGCATCGTACTGCTAGCGCCTGCTTCACCGCCTCAGCGGCTCGGTCAGCCAAATCGTAGCGGGGACAGGCCGGCGTTTCTTGCGATCAATTCAGCCAATCTCGCCTGACGGGCAGATTAGCATGGTAGACGCCATGCGCGCCATGCTGGACGAGCTGATGGGCAAGGAGCGCGACTTGGCACCTGAAGAGCGCGCCGCGCACCAGCCAGTGACCTGGCGCGACGACGCAATCTGCAAGTATGCTTTGGCTGGTCTGTGCCCCTACGGCCTCTTCAAGAACACGAAGAGCGACCTGGGTGAGTCCACCCTCCCGGGAGAACGTGTGCCTAGAGCAACCTGAGAAAAAAAAAACTGAGCGCCATGGCCTGAGCAGCCCACTGAACGCAGGGCTGTGCGAGTACACGGTGCATGACGACGACGTCGAGTTTGGACCTGCAAAGGCGGAGTGGGACGCGCTGCCCGACGAGAAGCGCGAGCGGTACGGCCACCGCCGCGCCCTGCTCGAGCTGCTCCGCCAGCTGGTGCGCGACATGGACCGCAAGGTCGAGCGCAACAGGGAGCGCGCTGCCAAGGAGAGTTCAGCGCGCCTGCCCACGGCGACGGAGCAGGCGCAGCTCGACGATTTGCAGGCCCGTGCGCTCAGCCGCCGGTCGCCTCGCTTGCAGCAGGAGGCAGAGCGCCTGCCGGGCTGACCTGTGTGCGGCACAGGCCAAGGAGAAGGCGGCGACGCAGCAGAGTGAGGAGGCGGCGGAGCGCGGCGACATCGACGGCTCGTTGGCGTTTGCCACGCAGGCAGAGGGCCTCAAACGGCGGCACGCGGAGCTGCTGAAGGAGGCGACCACTCCCATCCGCACGATGGCCGTCTGCGAGGTGTGCGGCGCGTACACCAACGCGGACGACAACGAGAAGCGCAAGTCGGTGAGCGGGTCGTGCTTCCAGGGCAATTGCCTACTTCCCGGGCCGCCTGCGCCTGAGCAGCGCCTTTCCGCCCAACGCCAGGACC
This sequence comes from Trebouxiophyceae sp. KSI-1, assembly GCA_003568905.1. Taxonomy (NCBI): domain Eukaryota; kingdom Viridiplantae; phylum Chlorophyta; class Trebouxiophyceae; species Trebouxiophyceae sp. KSI-1. The sequence continues at coordinate 29,423 of BHFV01000229.1, forward strand.
ACCTGTCCGGTAAGCAGTACCTGGGCTGGCTGGCCATCCGCGAGAAGCTGGCGGAGCTGCAGGCGGACGAAGAAGCGCGCACCGCCGCCGCCGCCACCCGCCCGCCCGAGCACGAGAGCGCCCGGCGCCGCGAGCGGGAGGAGGCCAGGAGCAGCAGCAGGCACGCGTGTGCCACTCGCGAGCGCTTGCCGAGCTGCACTTGTCCTTGGAGTGCTTGCTTGCTTGTGCCTGCCTTCCCAGCAAGCCGATGAACGCGTTTGCAGGCGGGACGAGCATCGCTCCCGGCACGACCGCCACCGCTCCGACCGCGACCGGACCAGGGACAGGCGCGCCGCCTGCCTCGACCGCCGGCTTGCCTGCACGCCTGCAGAACCGTGCTTGTTGCAAAAGCCGCTCAGGCGGGATGCGCGCTTGGCAGGCGGCGCAGCCGCTCTCGGGAACGTCGCCGCGGCGCTGAGATCCCGCCGCCCAGCGGAGGCCACAGCGGCAGCGGCGGTCGCCGAGAGCGCGAGCAGTCCTACCACTGAGCAGCTCGAGGCTGGCGAGCACCAGCAGAGCATGTGCTTGTGCAAGGGACGCCTGTGACATTGACATGTTCATGTCTTCTGCTGCTGTCAAAAGCACATGACATTGGGGCTGTCTGCTGTCCAATGGTTGCCATTCCTGAAACAGAGACACGGAACACACGGGGTGTCGCAGGCGCCGCTGCCTGCAAGGTGAGCTGCCAATCCCGGATGGCTGGCTGTCTGGCTGGCTGTCAGCAGCCACTGTAGCGCGGCTCGAGCCGCCGCAGACGCACTGTCTCGGCGGCACAAGAAAAAGAAAGAGGGAGCACAGCAAGACGGCTGGTGGGAAAAGCAGGGAGGGGCAAGCCCGCGTGCACGGCTGTCAGGCGTAAGCTGGCCGGCCGGCCGCCGTGGGCGCCTCCTGCCCGTGCGGCTGCGGGAAGACGTGGGCGCCGGACTCGAAGGCCAGCTCCTCCGCCTCCCGCCGGCACACCAGGAAGCCCCTGCGCGCGGGCACGTCAGCGTCACTGCGCCCGGCAGGCATGTGCCCTGCTTCCGAGCAGCAGCCGAGGGGGAGGGCCGCGCCTCATGGCCTCCTCCTCGGTTGCCGGCCGCTTGCCCGGCCCGCTCTTGACCGGCTGCCACGCCCAGCCGCGGTTGCGCACGGTCGCATCCTCGATCGCCAGGCTCGCGGCCGGGCCGAGCCGCACGACCAGCGCGCCGTCCAGTGCCAGCCCCCGGATGCGGACGTCCGCGCCCGAGACGACGAGCGTCGCGCTGGCGCCCAGGCGCAGGCGGCCGGCGTCCACCTTGGCCTGCGGCAGCGCGCTGGCGGCGGCCGCTGAGGGTCCGGCCGGCTGGGCGGCGCGTGGGGCGGTGTCAGCGGCGGCGGGGGGCGGCGGCCGCGCCTTGAGGTCGGAGAAGGTGAGCGCGAAGAGCGGCGACCAGGAGACGCGCGGCCACAGGGCCACCTCCAGCCCGTTGAACGTGCGCGGCTCGGGGTCCGCGACGTCCGCGCCCAGCTGGCGCAGCGCGCGGCAGTTGACCTGGTACACGTCCAGCTCGCCGGTCGTCGCCGAGTGGCTGGGGCTGCCGCCGGCCGCCTTGGCCTGCGCGTCCTTGGGCGAGTTCTTGACGGGCGAGTAGGCGGCCCACACCTGCGGCCGCGGCGTGCCGCGTCAGGCCCCGCGGCCGTCGCCCACCGGCGGGGGCCCGCCGGGGGAGGGCCAGGCGGCGGGCCTGGTTGATGACGGTGAAGCCGACGGCCGCGTCGGGCGGCAGCGCCTTGGGGAAGTCCTGCATCATGCACTCCAGCCGCGTGGGCGACTTGAACTCGGTCTTGCTGCTGTCGCGGTACTTGGGGTTGACGAACTCGGCGATCACGCCGCGCGTGCGGCCCAACGCGGCCGCGTACGCGTCCATGCGCAGGATGAGCTGGTTGATGTTGCCTGCGGGGCGGGCAGGGCGGGGCGCGCGTCAGTCGCCCGGCGCCCGGCCGCTCGCGACCGCCGGCCGCGCGGGCGGCGGGCGGGGCGGGGCGGGCGCGCGCCCGGGAACGGCGACCAGCCGGACGCGTCGTTCACGTCGCCCTCCGGGTTGGTCGTCGCCCGCAGCAGCGGGTCCAGCTGGTTGTACTCGACGTTGATCGTCATGCGCCGCCCGTCCACGTGCTCCAGCCGGGCAATGCCGCCGATCGCCTCGCCCGCCTTGCGCGGGACGGCCAGCGAGTTGACGTCCCAGCCCTCGCGCGCGCTCACGCCTGCGGCCGCGTCCGCCTCGGAGGCATGAGCGTGCCCGCCCGCGCCCACTCGCGCCGCGCGGTGGGAGCGTGGGCGGGGGCGGCGGCGCGCCCAGCGCGGCGGGCAGGCCGCGGAAGACGAGGCCGTTGGTGTCCTGGAAGAAGGCGACCCAGCGCACGCCCGCGCGCTGCCAGCGGGCCACCAGGCCGGACGCGTGCAGCAGCGCGTGCACGTCGCCGTGGCCGTGCGGCTTGGTCTGCAGCGCAAACGGGTCGCCGGCCGCCAGCGCCAGCCGCGCCTCCGAGTCCTCCAGGCACGCGACCTGCGCGCGCACGGCTGCCGGCGCCTCTGCCCGCTGCGGCCGGCTCCTGGGTGCGGCAGGTGCGCAGCCGTGGGGAAGAGGCGCGCCTTCTCCTGCTTGATGAGCGTGACCTGCGAGGGCGCCGCGCCAAAGTGCTTGTGCTGCGCCAGGAACGCGGCCGTCGCCTCGTGCGTGTCGCCGGACGTCATGATCGCGAGCGGCAGCGGCGCGCCGCCCGCGTGCCGCGCCTGCAGAGCCAGAATGGCCTCGATGTACTCCTGCGCGGCCGCGGCCGCCCGGTCAGCGTCACCCACCCGGCCCTGCCGCCGGTCCCTGCGCCGCAGCCAAGGGGCGGCGCCCGCACCTGCAGGAAGGAGGCGCCGCGCGCGCTGTCGACCGGCAGCTTGACCTTGATGCCCGAGTAGCCCAGCCTCTCGCCCAGGCCGCCCGCGACCAGCACAAAGGCGGCGTGCCTGGCGGCCGCCACGCCTGCACCAGGCGGCACCCGGCTCGGCAGGGGTTGGTCGTCAGGGGAATCGCAGCATGGGCGCATGGGCCTGGGTCGCGGGAGCGCGCCCTCGTCCTCCAGCCGCTGGAACTCCTCGCTGCCGTAGTCCAGCTTGAAGCCCTGGGGCACGGATGGCGTGAAGCCATCAAAGGGGTTCTTGCCTGCGGCCACGCCGCCGGCTGGGTGAGTCGCTGACTCGCCGCCGTCTTTATGCACGCTGCAAGCGGCGCACTGTCACGCACCGTCACGCGAGTCGCGCAGCAGCTGGCGCGCGTTGCGGATGTAGGCGGCCAGTCCGCCGGCATAGTGCTTGTCCAGGTGATGCAGCTGCGCCAGCAGCCGCCGCTTGTCCTTGTCCTGCTTGCCTGCAGCCGAGCTGATGTGCTCAGCGGGCATGTGCAGCTCAGCACGCTGCCCTCTCAGAGGTGGGGGGCGAGGCATGCCGGCGGGGGGCCAATGATTGAAGATGTGCTCCTGGCCTAGGTCCAGCAGAGAGGAGACCAGCTCATGGTCCTGCAGCCGCGACGTCTCGGCTCGAGTCTGGAGCGGCAGCACACAGGGGCGCAAGCTGCTGTCACCTGGCAAATACCCGCACAAGGAAAGACTCGCCTTTGAGGACAGCAGCCGCACATTGTCGCCCAGCACGGCGCGGTGCTCGGGCGGGAGCGCGTCCTCCAGGTACTGCTTTTGCCGCCTGCAACCGCCATTGCATGTGTCCTCCAGTTCCCGGGACGCCGAAATTGGGGTCTATTTAAACAGCGATACTCTTATAGCGTGCGTGATGGGCTGGATCGGCGGTACCGCCCCCCCGATCGTTAAGCAACGGCGACCATCCATCCCCGGGATGCAACAATGCAACCGCCGGGGAGTCGACCGACACCTGTAGAACTCGTAGGCGACGACGCCGCCGATGACGAGCGTCGCTGCATGTCAACAGTCGCTCAGTCGCATGGCGGGGGCAGGCGTCAGGCAGCGGCGGCACACGCGGGAGTTGCTCGCGCATCTGCCATAGCGCAGGCGCGACCTCGCACCTGCGGCGACGACGGACGCCGTGCTTGGTTGCAGCTGCATCCTGCCACACAACTCTGGCGCAGACTACTCACAAGTTGTGTTTTGATTAGCAAAAAGGGCAAGTCCACAATGCCATTCTGCAGGCTTGGGGCTTGGCATGAGAGCAATATGGAAGGCCCGATCCTTTGACTCTCCAGAGATGCCAGTGCAGACTCACAAGCTCAAGGCTGCAGTCGTCGGTGTACGTCAGGACAGTGGGTTCCATGAGCGAGCTGCGCGGTCATGCAGGCGCAGGGCAGTTTAGGGGGCTCCAAAGCCAGTCTCAGCTCACCAGCTCTAGCATGCCAATTGGCAGTCATTTGCAGAACATAAGGACATTCAGGGGCGTGTTTGGCTTCTCAAAAACACCAGCAGCACCGTACAAAACATCGTTCCTGAAACATTTGCATGGCACGCAACGTCGTGGCAAGATAAGCTGGCGGTCCCAGCTGGAAGCCGTGGAGGTGGGATAGCGCTCTCTAGCGTCGCCTTTCTGCTGTGCCAGCAGGAGCCATGGGCAGCCTTGCGGGCTGCGTGCCTGCGAGCAACACCACCCTGGACGTCTTTGCTTGACAAGCCAGACAGATTACAGCCTCCCAGCGGCGACTCGGGAGAGGAAGGTGTACCTGACAGGTCAGCAAATGGTACCAGCCTTCAGAGAGCCTTCAGAGGCTTCACAGGTACGCGCTCACTGCTCCCGCTTCACCGCCGCGGCAGGCCCAAGATCTCTGCCTCCGCCTCGCGTGCCCGAGCAGTGGGAGAGGGAATGCCGGCCACGATGCTTTGCGTCAAAGCCAAAGCCGCCGCTTGCAGGCCGTGAAGGCGGCCCGACACGCGCACCACCTCGACCGCCAGCGTGCGGTGGCGGAACTCGGTGACCAAGGCCAGAGTGGCGGTCACCTACAGTGCAGCGAGTTACGTGAGCGATCAGATAGCTAAAACTTCTCCTTGTGCAGCAGGAGCGTGTTCAGGCGGCATGCACCATCTGCTCGTCGTCCAGTCGCACTCTGACGATCGCCACGCCCGTAGCAGGATTCCAGTATTTGACATCGAATGCCTGGCGCAGGCTGCTGAGCCCGACAGGGCCGAAGAGTCGCAGCACGCCATCGCGGACCAGCTTGCTGACATCCTTTGCGCCAACGTCCTCGTCGCGGCGGCCGTCCTTCCAGATGAACCGCAGCAGCAGCAGTCGAGGGCGGGTGCTCATTTAGGAGCAAGTGACTGAGTGAGCCCGGACGGCATCTGCCCTGCATTGTTGCCAAGACCTCAACACGTTAAAACTCACCCCACCCGAGCTCCCCCACTCTCGCCAACAGCTCATTGGATACAGAGGCAGGGCAATTGCCTTCAGTTCCACCCACCGTCAGCGTGGCATCCTCCCTCTGACGAATTGAACTTGCGCTGCATCACTATCCCTGCCTTGCCGATTGCGAGAGAGGAGCGCTTTACCTTCCTCAGCACACGCAGTAGTCAGAAACACTACAGCAGCGTCGCGCTGCTGGCCGCTCCGCCCTGCGCAGTTAAATATTGGGGAAGGTCAGAGCAACAGTGGCGTGCCCACTGGGAGACCAGCCGCCGACCGCATGGGCCGGGAGCCGGCACCGGCCAAGGAGTCGGCGCTGTGCGCCCTGCACATCGCGGCTTGGAGCCAGGTGGGCGTGCTCGTGCGCATCTACCTGGACAAGTTCTTCACGAACGGCTGCACGGGCGGCTGGGGAGTGTGCCTGCTGTCCCAGGGTGAGCCGTTCATCCCTCGACGCCGCCGTCGCGGCCACCAGCCGACCTGCCAGCCAGGGCTGCTGCTACTGATGTGCCGGCCGGCCGCAGGCGGGACGCGACACGGCTTTGGCGCCTACTTCCCCGACCTCGCCTCCAACATGCTCGGCTCCTTCGTCATGGGCGCGCTCATCGCGTCCTCCACCTTTGGCCTGCCCTCTGCCAAGGCCGTGGCCGCACTGCCGCTGGGCCACCCCTGGCAGGATGCGCCCGAGCTGTTCGTCGGCCTGCGCACTGGCTTTTGCGGCTCCCTCACCACCTTTGCCTCCTGGCAGTTTGCGCTGCTGCTGGCGCTGGTCGGCGGCCGCGGGCGCCAGGGCGGCCAGTGGGCAGAGTTCCTGTGGGGCCAGGCATGCCCGCCTTTGCCTTCACCTGGCCCCCGTCGCGCACGCCGGCTCACGAGCCCGGGCAACAGCGGCCCGCGCGCCGGCCGCAGGTCGTCGGCCTGCAGCTGGCCATCTCGTCCTACGCCTTTGGCGGCCACCTGGCGGGCGTGCTCGACCGCTGGCTGTGGCGCGCGGCGGACGGCGTCAAGGCGGGGGAGCCGCCGGCCGAGCGGGGGCCGCGCCGCTACCGCCTCTCCCGCAAGGCGGGCCGCCTCGTGACCCCACGCCCTCCCAGGCCCTGGTTTCGGGTGCACAGGGGCGGAAACGGTTGGTGTGGCCCGCAGACGAACGTGGCGACGGCGGCGCTGCTGGCGGCGCTGACCGGCCTGTGGGTCGCGCTGGCGGTGGTGGACTCCGAGCCGCGGCACGCGGCGCGGCGGCAGCAGTGGTTTGCGCTGCTGCTGGGCCCCTTTGGCGCGCTGCTGCGCTGGAAGCTGGTCACCCTGCACGGGCGGCTGCCCGGCTGGCGCTGGTTCCCCGCCGGCACCTTTGCCGCCAACCTGGCGGCCTGCTGCATCGACTACGCGCTGCAGGCAGCCCCCCTGGCCCTTCCCAGGGGACCGCTGCCGCCTGCCCGGCTGCCGGCGCTGAGCGCCTGCCGGGCCCGCAGGCAGCGCAGCAGCGCGCCTCGCTGGGCTACTGGCCGCTGCTCATGTTTGGCGCAATCAGGGTCGGCTTCAGCGGCGCCCTCTCCACCGTCTCCACCTTCGTCGCGGAGGCGCGCGGCCCGCCCCTGCCTGCCGCCCGCCCGCCGCCGGCCTGACGGGGCGGGCGCCGAGCACGCAGCCGCCCGCCGGCCGCAGGTGCACAAGGCGCTGGCAGAGTGGCCGGAGCGGCTGCACGCGTACAGCTACGCGCTGCTCACGCTGGCGGCCGGCACGCTGTCGGGCGTCGTCATCTACGGCTGGAGCTTGTGGGCCTGAGGCGCCCGTCTGTCAGCCGCGTGGGCAGCCCGGCGCGCTGTCGGTCTGGAGAGGGAGGCGATGTCTGTGGCGGCGAGGCGCTTCGTGACGTGGGCCCCAGCTTTGGGCTCCGCAGCGCCGACCCCCCTGTGCGTGTGCGTGCTCTGAACTGCAACAACTGCATGCCGGTCGGCCCCGGCTTTGGAGTCTCGGTCGGGAGCGTGCAGGCCTCCTCCCGGCCAGGCTGGCAGTGCAAAGATGTAGCTTACACATCGTGCAGCGCAGTGCCGCGAGGCCGGGCGGGCGGGCGCCAGGAGCGCAGCCCTGCCGCGCCGCCCGCCGGCCGACGC
>BHFV01000230.1:0-35618 GCA_003568905.1 Trebouxiophyceae sp. KSI-1
TTGAACACCAGCGAAAGCATGTGCAGGGGCGTAGAGCCGTCATGCAGCACGGAAGTGGCGGAGACACCCGCGTCCAGCAGCTGCTGGAGGCACTGCGGCGCCTTCATCCCGATGGCAGCACGCGCCACGGGGATGGCGACCCCCCCTCGACGTGAGATGTCCTGCCGGACGCCGTTTGGCTGATTCTCCAGCCAAACACGCACTGCAGCACGCGAGCCAAAAGTTTCAGCAGCTGCCACCTTGACGCCAGCATAGACGGCAGCATGCATGTAGCGCGGTAGAAGTGCAATCAATGCAGGAAAGACACCAGACTGAGCTGGCGACTGGCGGTAGGTAGGAGCGCACAAAGGTCGGTATCATCTAGCTTGAGAGCGGCGAAGCACACGATGTCCCGCTCTCTGGCGTCGATGGCCTTGTAAAGCTGGAGCCCCCTGGGCCCTTCCAGTACGTGCAAGACTGGTTCCACATCGCCCTTTTTCCCTCGCCAAGTGGCTAGCAGGCGCCCGACAAGATCCTCTACCTCTTCCTCCTCCTGCACAGCAGACATCACCGTCCGAGATGCTTGCCCGCATTCCAGCCACCTGGCTTGCTGTAAGCACGTCGCGAAGCAAAGTGGCTGATTGCGGCCGCAACACACGATTTTCTCCCCAACGATGAACGTGGCGGGCCAGTGCCACGGGAGTGCATCTTATGACAGGGATGGGAAGGGGGAGGACCTGCGCGGCTAGCCTCCGGTTGTGTGCGTCCGCCTTCTTCTTGGCCTGCTTGCGCCCCATCAGAATGCCACCATCAAAACGCCGCCATGATTTGTTTGTCGTCACCAGCAGAAAGCTCGAGGCTTGTTGTGCGACCTGGCATCAATGCTTGAGCCTCCCCGGACAATCAACCACAGGTCCGACCATTCCTGTGCGCTCTCTTGAACACTTACATGTCCCTAGCCAAGGGTCAAGATCTCTGCGCCGCAGGACCCCAGTCCCTCGCCGTTCTGGGTCCAGGCATACCCCAGTAGCATGCTAAGTGGCGAGAACAGTGGCCAGCTTGCCACGTGGTCAATCTTCGTGCCATCAATGATTTCAAATGTTTGAATTCCACCTTGGGCCTCAGTGCCCTTCATATGCGTCTTCCCATGCCTACCCTGGCAGGCTCGCCAGGCAGCCTGGTGCTCATGCCTAAGATCAGCATGTTGCCGGTCCCTGCTTGGGCAAACCCTCGCTACATGTGCTTGCACACAAGCCGCTGCCAGCGACGCGATTGGTCCCACTTTCAACAGTGCTTCTGGAGCCTCCTGGCCACAAAAGACTTTTGCGCGATGGCCTCCTGCAACGTCAAGCTTCTGGAGTCTGGTCCTCAGAAACAAGACGTTGTTTGGGAAGCAAGGCAGAAACAAATGCATGGACAGGCTGCTTCAACCTGGAACAAGCCAACCTCAAGCTCATTTCCCGCCACCTCTGACTCTGCCCGCTCCAGGCCGTCGCCCAAATGGGCACTCCCGGTTGTGGCCTGCATGCCAGTCCTGCCGCTGGCAGGCGGGGCCGCAGTACCTGCGGTCAGCAGCGCCTGAGTCGGCGCCGGCTGCCTGCTGCCTTCTTGTCATCAAGAGGAAGCAAAAGGAGGGAGGCGTGCCAGACGCGCTTGCACGGGCAGCGCCGCCAGCGGCCCAGCAGGCCGCACTCGGCGCACGGCTTCAGCCGCTCATAGAGGAAGTTGTTCAAAGCGTCGGCCTCCTGGAGGAGACAGCACCTGTCAGTCTCAGCTGGCAACACAGGTTCATGCTGGCACGCAGCTTGAGGGAGCCACACCCGGCAGTCGCTGGCGCACTCCTCCAGCAGCACCAGTAAGCCGCCCAGCTGCGCCCTTTCCAGGCCAGCGCCGTGCCACAGCAGGTGCAGCACGCAGGCAAGGCGCTGGCCGCCATCACCCTCCAGCCAGCCCGCAGCCCAGCCTGCCATTGCGGCCGAAACTGCAGCCGAAGCGGCGCGCTCAGCGGGCATGCCGACGGCCTCTGCCCAGGTGGCGGGCACAGCCGTGCTGGCGTTGCTGGCGGCCAGAGGGAGGCACACCAGGTGGCATGTCTTCCGGCGGCGGGCTGGCGCCGAGCACCGCGGCGGAATGCCAGTGCTCCAGCCTCGCCTGCAGGCAGGCGACGCCCTCAAGGGCTAGCATCGGCGTGCTGAGCACACACAGAAACTGCAGGGGTTGCATGGATAAACCGCTTAAGCAGCCTCATTTGAAAGATTGATGCAGCGCACTGAAGGCTCTGCCCGAGGAGCCAGCCACGGCCGCTTGTGCAAGCCCGGGGACTGCCCAGCCTCTGCAGTCGGCCGGGTGGCGCACCTGCGTCTGCGCCTCCATCTCCGCAATGATTGGCGGCGGGGAACGAAGGGCCATGCTCGGCTGCCTGCTGTTGATCAAAAGGAACATGGCATCCACATGCACCTCGGCCCCGGCCGGGCGCTCGAGCGGGTCGGCGCCTGCAGCCGGGGCAGTGTCGCATGTGTCCTCGCAGGGCAGCGCCCGCAGCGGGAGGGCTACCGGCTGGGCAGCGCAGGAGGAGAGGGTGGTTTCCCACCGGCCCGGAGCAGCAGCCGCAGCGCTGGCAGGTTGCCGTAGCTCGCGGCCGCCATCAGCAGCGTCCAGCGCACGGCAGGCCGGCCGCTTGAGGGCACGTTCGGGTCCCTGGCAGAACTGGCCTGCAGCCGCCCGGCGGTGGCGTGAGCCCGCTGGCAGGCCTGCCTGGATGGGGATGGGGCCAAGCACATGGCGCTGCAGCGGGCGCACCAGAGCGTCTGCACTGGCATGCATCGGCTGGATGGCCGCGTCGCTGCCCAGGTCCAGGCCCGCCTTCAAAAGCAGCTCCAGCACGCGGTTATGGCCCGCGACCACCGCAACAAAGGCGGGCTGGCGACTGAGCTCTCTCTGCCCTGCCGCAAGGGCTCCTGTGTTGTCGAGCAAGCTGTTCACGTCCAGGCCGACGTAACTGCGAGCCGGCGCCAGCCCGCAGTTGGAGCATGCGTCTGCAGGCGCAGCAGCCGGCAGGTGGCCCAGGAAGGGCCCCCCTGGGCCCACCGTGGCAGCAGGGAAGGATCGCGCCTGCTCGCCCCCAGCAGCAGCTGCACCGCCTCCACTTGGTCGCCGACCACAGTCCAGCCGAGTGCGCTGTATCCGGGAGGTCCGTGGCGTCGCCTCAGCAACGTGCGCAGCGCCTCCGGCTCCAGGACCCGCAGCAGCTCAGCCAGCGCGTCTGTGCTCCCGCCTGCGCACCTGGCGGCCTGCGAGGGGCAGCCGCGGCGGGCTGTGCGGTTGCAGGGTGACGGGTCCTCGCGCAGCTGCAGAGGCGTCAGGCAGGGAAGCTGGTCCCTCCATCCCCAGCTCGCAGCCCGGCTGCATGCTGGATGCGGGGAACTTGCCTGGCAAGCGAGCAGCAGGACGTCCGTGCCCTCAGGCGTGGTCGCAGTCAGGTCCACGTCCACCCTCGCAAGCTGTGCCCATAGCTGCGGCTTTTGGTGCTCCAGGGCGAGCACTGCCAGCGGGTTGCAGCCGCCGCCGCGCACCGCCTCACCTTCTGCCATGCCAGCGACAGCACAGGTCAGACCGCGGCGGCTGCGCAGGTTTCCATATTTGGGGAAGGCTGAGGGTGAGCGGGGCGGACGTCTGCGTTTGCGGCGCTGCAGAGCCACATAGCCACCTGTCCAGCCCCGGCTGCGACCGCCTCCTCCAGCAGCTCAGCCACGGCCACAGGCTGGTGCCGTCCCGCCGGCCGCTTGAACGCGAGTGCGGCTTCTTTCCCAGAGGTGGCGCTGGCCGGCTGCCAGCAGCACTCCAGCGCCTCCAGCAGCATCTTCGCGTCCTCCCGGCCGCCCAGGTCCAGGTCGGGCCGCTCAGCCTCCAGGCAGATGAGGGCGCGGATGTAGCTCGGAAAGTCGAGCTGGCAGACGGGCTTGCGAGATTCAGATCCCTCCTGTCAACTGTTCAGTTGCGATTCTGCGCCCAGGAGGGAAGGGGGTGTGGTGCTCAAATCCAGACAGGCGCCCACTGCTCCATGAGCCACAGCTGGATGCGAGCTGCATGATTGCAGCCCGCTCCATCTGCGAGCTTGGGCAGCGAGGCCATGGTGGCTTACCTTTGCTCGGTTACGCTCCGACCGCGTGGACGCCTGGACGATGGCCACGGCTACGAGCAGCGCCCCGCTGGCAATGGCCGCGACGACGGGGCAGCGCCCGGTCGCGTTTCGGGCCAAGACGTCCGCCCCGCGGTCCAGCAGGATGTTGGCCAGCAACATCGCGCAGCTGAGCCATTTGCAGCTCTTGAGAAGTGCCTCCCGCTCCACGGCCGTCAGCTGCGGCAGCACCCTGTGCTTAGCACAGCGCAAGCCAGTGCGTGGCTGCCATGCGCGCCTGTCCTAGAATTGACACCTGCCAAATGCCCCCAGGCAACGGCGCTGGCCCGATGTGCCATGTGTGCAGGCTGGCTTGGGCCGGGCTGTCTGCATGCGGGAGGGCGGCTCACAAGTGGGCCGGACCAACTGGGCGGGGTGTTCTGGAACACAGTCGCGAGCGTGTGCAGGGGCGTGTTGCCGCCACGCACAGCGTTGACGGATGCTCCTGCAAAAAGCAGCCGGTCCAGGCACTGCGGCGCCTTGGACATGATGGCGGCATGCGCTAGCGGGTAGTCCAGGTCACCCTCGTAGATCTTCAGTAGGAAGCCGTCAGGCTGGTTCCCAAACCAGAGCAGCACTGCAGCATTCGATCCAAAAATGTCATTCGCGCTGGCATGTGCGACAGACAGTGGCAGACTATTGGCAGTGGCTGCTCGCTGTTGGCAAGAGCGCACAAAGGACGGTGTCATCTATCTTGAGAGCCGCGCAGCACACGATGTCCCGCTCTCTGGCGTCGATGGCCTTGAAAAGCTGGCGCCCCCTGGGCCCTTCCAGTGCGCACACGACCGGTTCCACGTGGCCTTCCTCCCCCCGACAGATGGCCAGCAGGCGCCCGACAAGCTCCTCTACCTCTTCCTGCTCCTGCACAGCAGAGCTTACAGTCAGCGCGCCCTCCCAGCTTTGCCCGCAATCCAGCCGCTGGCCCTCGACTCGCTCAACGCCGAGATTAGAAATTGAGTTGCGTTTTTACCGCTCCGCATGCCTTTCTCGTGATTGACGAAACGGCTACCAGTGACAGAGGAGTGCATCAAGTGACGAGGCAAGCGATTAGGAACCTGCGCGGATGGCCGGCTGGAACTCTTGGTAGCCTGCTTACGCCCCATCGCGTTGCAGCGAAAGCCGCGGCCTGGTTGTCGTCACCAGCAGGGTACCTGAGGCGTTCCGCGTCAAGCCGCTGCTCGATGGTAATCCAAAGGTCTGAAGTTTTGCGGAACACGCCAAAATTGCGCCCACTGATAACTCCAGCCCGGCTTTAAAGCAACGCCTTCAGACAGTCTTCAGATCCAGCATTTGTTCGCCCCGCGGACAGGATAATAGTAGTCCTCCTGCAGCCGCGCGGCCTGCTGGTCCCTTACGGATCGCCGGCATCTCCTACGGGACGGGCCGCAATGCCAAGCAACCGAAGCGGCTGCACCTCTCAGCGCTAGACCCCACAAAGAGAGTGGTGTGGACTCTAGCAGAGGGTCACCATGTGCACCGTCGACAAGGTGTGAGCCCGCCCAATGCGCCATCAGCCCCGCGCCTGGTCGCGCAAGGCGTGCATGCTGCGGCTGGAGCCTTGAGCGACGGAATTCCTGCGCTCTGAATTGGACCTTGACGCCGCCACCGCGCGCGCAGATGCTGATCAAGGGCGTGCGCAGCTTCAGCCCGAAGAACACCGACGTGGTCGAGTTCTACCGCCCGCTGACGCTCATCGTCGGCCACAATGGCGCGGGCAAGACGGTACGCGGCGGGGCAGCCTTCGTTTGGCGCCGATTGCCTGCCCCAAAAATCGGGCATGGCCTGATGGCCCATGCCTTTTCATGCAGACGATCATCGAGTGCCTCAAGCAGGCGTGCACGGGGGAGCTGCCGCCGAACACGCGCTCCGGCCAGGGCTTCATCCGCGACCCCAAGGCACGCCTTCTCTTTGGCCTGACCGGCCTGGAAGGCCCGCAAGCCGATTGAGGCCGACTGATGCCCGTTCCCCCTGCAGCTCGAAAACGAGCAGGAGGTGAAAGCGCAGATCAAGCTGCGCTTCTTGAACGCCGTTGGCCAATCCATCACCGTCATCCGCAACTTCCAGGCACCCTGTTCCCACCTTCCTATACTGCCACGCTCCGCCATCTCCTGGCAAAGACGGCAGCCCGTTCCGCTGCTGCCGCACTTGGTCACTTAAGGCAGCCACGTGCCACTTGCCTGACCTCTTTTGTCCCTACTTCGCGCTGCAAACGGCCCGGACAGCAACCGGCACCGATTCCCTGCCCCGCTGCCGCAGCTGACCCAGAAGAAGAAGCTGGAGTTCAAGGCGATCGACCAGACGATCCAGATGCTGAATTCGGAGGGCAAGCGGGAGGCGCTGACCTACCGCTGCGTGGACATGGACCGCATTGTGCCCGACCTCATGGGCGTCTCCAAGGCACGCGCCCTCCCCGACGCCGCCATCTAGTTTGCCTTGGTTGTTTTGGCTGGTGTGGGTGTGTTGAAGCAGCTGAGTATGAGATGCGGATGTAAGGTTGACTGGGAGCTGGCATCTGCAAGGCAGAGCCTGCGCCTTCTCCTGCCTGAATGGCGCAGCTGTGGCGGGTGGTGATCGGCGGTGTCTTGAAAGGCCCGGGGAAAGGAGCCAGTGGCTGTTTGAACGGACTGGGCTGGGTTGCCGCCCAACAGCTCAGCCCGCTTCCAGCACGCCTCATGCTGGGCTGCTTCCTGCAGGCGGTGCTGGAGAATGTGATCTTTGTGCACCAGGAGGACAGCAACTGGCCGCTGGCGGAGGGGCAGGTGCTGAAGAAGAAATTTGATGACATATTTGCGGCCACCAAGTACACCAAGGCAGCCACCTCGCCCATGGAAAGGGAAAGGGGCGGGTAGGTGGGGGGGGGGGGGGGGGTAGCAGGCGCAAGCCTGCAGCTCGTGAGACGGCGGACGATAAATCTCGCCACATTTGGGGCTGCAGATAGCTTTGCTGGCTGCATGCAGTCGTCTGCTCTGGCGCAGGCCAGCCCAGCCAAACGCATGCAGGAGCAGGTCCCAGGCTCCGCTGCACCCATGGGCCTGGTGCCTGCGTGCCGCTTGCAGCGTCCGGGCGGCCTGACCTGCGAAAACCTCCAAGCAGGCACACTGCGTGAAGGCTTCAAGCCAGCCTGCCTGCCTGCCTTCCCCTTTGGGATCTCGTTTGAGCCTGCCTGCGATCCTGAGCCAGCCATCACCGCCTTGTCGCCTGCCCGCAGGCGCTCGAGGCGCTGCGCAAGCTGCGCACGGAGAAGAACCAGGAGTGCCGGGAGCTGCGGCTGCAGCTGGAGCACCTCAAGACGCAGCTGGAGCAGGCGCACGGGCTGCGGCGGGACGCGGCACAGGGCGAGTCGCGCGCGGCTTTGCTGAACGCGCAGATCGAGCAGCTGGAGCAGCAGCTGGCCGTGACCACGTCGGCGCGAATATTTCGCTTCCAATGGCGCAGGGGCGGCTGACGAGGAGGACGGCGGGGGTCAGGGGAGCTGCACTCTGATGCTCAGAGTCTGCTGGCGTGGCTCCTGCTCAGGCAGCAGGACGGCTGCCTGGTCTTCTGGCGCAAGTACCTTGCTGGAAAATCAGGCAGCCTGCTGCTGCGCCTGCGCTGCTGTGAGGCCACAGCATTCGAGTGCGGAGCAGGCCGCCCTGGCCCCCTCTCCAGCCCCCCAGCGATCCCCGGCACGCTTTTCTCGGCGTGAAGCTGCCCTTCCTGGTGTGTTGCCCACGATCTCCTCGCACTGGGACTATTGATTTCCCCCCCTGTTGATGTCACAGTCTGTCCGCTGAAAGGGCTTCTCACAGGAAGTGAGCCGCCGCCCGCGCCACCGCAGGACATGGCCGGGCTGGACGCTCGCATGGCCGCCCTGGAGGAGCACCAGGCCGCGCTGCAGCAGCTGGGCACGCGCATCGAGTACCTGGCGGCCGCCACCGCCGGCCAGGGCCTGCGGCTGGAGGGCGCCTGCAGCGCCGAGGAGCTCGCCTGGAGCGAGGCGGAGGTGCAGGCGGCGGTCGACGGGCAGGCTGCGGCGGCCGCGAGCGGCGCGCGCCGGCTGGCGGGCTGCCGCGAGGACATCCAGGTGGGAGGCTGCTTTGCCTGTGGGCTGAAAGCGGAGGCTAGCACGGCACACGCTTGAGTGCCTCGAGCCGGCATGGCTGCGCACGACAGTCTGGCTCTGCACGTGCAATCGGGCTGAGCCCGGTCCAGTCGCTGGAAGGCTGCCGGACGCCGAGCTGCCCCGTTGCCTTGCACCGGCCCATTCAGGCGCAGCTGGATTTGCCTGTACGGATGCGCGCTGTGAACGCGTCTTGAGCCGGGGTCCGCCTGCAGTCCGGGGAGGCCAGGGCCAAGGCGCTGCGGGAGAAGCAGGCCGGCGAGGTGCGCACCGAGGCGCTGCTGGCGGCGGAGGCGGCGGCCGCCGCGCGCGACCGCGCCGACCGCGACGCTGCGCTGCGGGAGGCGGGCGCGAGGCACGGCATCGGAGGCCTGCCGGCGGCGGGGGAGCTGCCCCAGGCGGCCGCGGACGCGTGCGCCCCACATCCCACTCACAGCAAAGCCGTGCAGTGAGGGCGGGGAGGAGTGCGGTGGCGCGCTGCCTTCGCCGGTCACTGCCTGCTGCAGCAGAAGGGCAGGCGGCGGCATGCGCCTCCCCCATTCCTCCTCCCTGTGCCACTCCGGACCTGAGCTTGCAGGCTCCGAAAGCCGCGGTTCCCTGCACCCCGAACGACTCACCGCCGTGGCAGCTGCCCCGCAGCTTCATGGCCGCCTTCAGCCAGCGCCTGGCGGCCGGCGAGGCGGCGCTGCAGCGGCTGCGGGCGGAGCACCAGGCTGCGGACGACCAGCGGGCGGCCGCGCTGGACGCGCTGACGGCAAAGGCAACCGACGCGGAGCAGACGGCGCGGCTGCGGCGGCGCGCGCTGGCCGAGGGGGAGGCGCGCGGCGCCGAGCTGCGGCGGCAGGCACGGCCGGCCGCCTGTCTTTCTCTGCTGGGCAGGGCAGGAGGGGAGATTGTAGAGCTGCTGCCATGTTTGGGGGTCTGAGGGGGGGCAGCCAGGCCAGCCTGCCCCTTCTGAGTCTGCCTTCAGCGACGAGCCGCAAGCAAGTAGCTGCCCGCGCGCCTCCCCGCGCCTGCACGAGCTTTGCACAGCATTTGCCGCCGCCTCTCCTCGTCCCTTTGCCCCGGCTGAACCTCCCGCACTGACCTCTGCTCGCTGCGATGCGCAGATCGAGGCGGCGGCCGTCAGTCCCGCGATGGTCGCGGACGCCGCGGAGGCCGAGGCGGCGGCGGAGGAGCGGCTGCGGCGCGCGCAGGAGGGGCTGGCGGGCGCCGACGTGGATCGCGAGCTGGCGACAGTCGCGACCGCAATGGACGAGCTGCAGCGGCGGGCGGCCGCGCTGCGCCAGGCATGCTCCCCTGGCTCCACTGCGGGGCTGGTTTGCTTGGCCTGCGCAGCTGCCAGCGCGCTCGCGCCTCCATGCATGCCGGCGGACGCTGGCTTGCCTGCGGGATGGCGGCATGCTCTCCGGACAGCCCGCTGCCGCCGGCTTCAAGAGCCGTCTGAGGAGGCTTGTAGCTCGGCACTTGGCTCGTCGTCCGAGCCGGCTGCATGCGCCCCCCCTGCTGCAGGAGCGCGACACGCTGTCGGTGGCCGCGGAGGACGGCGCGCGGCTGCAGCTGCTGCGGCGGGACCGCAACGCCAAGCAGGCGCAGCTCGACTCGCTCGCGGCCGGCCGCCGGCCGCAGCTGGCCCGCGCGCTCCTTTGCCCGCCCGAGGGTACCCCACTCCTACCACTCAGAGAGGCCTCTGCTGCCCCGTGCCAGGCTGGCATGCCATGGCAGGCAGGCGGCATGTGTCCTGCACGCACCCGGGCCGCACAGCGCAGCATGCGAGGTCTCGCTGCCCCCTGTCCCGGGCTGCCGCCGATTTCCCAGCAAGTTAGAAGGGTTCCCAAAACCCAAAACCATGCACCCTCAAGAATGTCGCCCCGCAGAGGTGCCGGCGCCGGATAAGCTCAAGGCGGCGCTGGAGCAGCGGCTGGGGGTGCTGCAGGACCGGCTCGGCGGCGCGGGCGGCGCGCTGACCGAGGCGCGTGCCAAGGCGGCGGCCGCGCGCGGCAGCCTGGAGGCGTGCCGGGCGCTGCTGGCGCGGCACACCGCGGAGGAGGGGGAGCTGCAGGCGCGGCTGGACAGCCGGCTGGCTCAGATACTGGAGCGCGTGAGGCTTCCCCCCTTCCCCCTCCAACCATCAGCACCGCCACCAGAGATGCAGTCGAGCTGCGCAAGGGCGGAAACGCTGCCATGACAATGGGAGTTGAAGCCGCACCAGCCCGCTGTTTCCTAGGGCATGGCTTATGCGTGTGGTCTGATCATCAACTAGGGCACGCCCTGGCTCATAGCTGGCCTGCATGCTAGCCCACGACAGGGGTGTGCGCAGAAAGCCCCGCACTCTGCCAACTCTAACTGCCTGCATCGCTCCCTGCCTGCATCCCCCCCGCCCCCCCCCTTCTCCCGCAGCCGCCGGCAGCCGCAGAGACGTGCTCGCTTGTCGCCGGCAGGCCGCCGGAAAGACGCTGGATGCGGCCATTGCTGACGCCGAGGCCCGAGTCATCAAGCTGCGCGGCCGCTCGGAGCGGTACAGGGCGCTGGAGATCAACCTGCAGCACTTTTGCCAGATCGCTGCGGAGGAAAACTGCTGCGACGCGTGCCGCCGCCCGTTCGCGGCCGCGCACGAGCGGGACGCGTTCCTGCAACTGCAGGTGGCACCCGGGGGCCGGGGCTGGCACCAGGGGGGGGGGGGGGGGGTGATTGTCACGAATCAGAGGACGTGAGCACTGTCATATATGCTGCCATTTGCGGCGGCACAGAAATGCAAGGAGCGGCTGGCAATGGGGCGGTGATGGTCGGCCGGGGTCACGCACAGGAGCGATGCGGCAGCAGCGGCTGCTGTGTTCGGAGGCGGCTGCTGCGCGTGCGGGGCCCCACATGAGGCAGCCGCAGAGGCAGGGCAGCACACGTCTGGCTGCAGCGGGGGAGCAGCCTGCAGGGAACCGCAGCTCCGACTGCTGCAGCAGCCCACCGACCCCGGCCGCCGCCGCCCCGCAGGAGAAGCAGGCGGGCGAGCTGCCGGGCGCTCTCGCGGAGGTCGCCGCCAAGCTCGCGCAGGCCGACGCGCGGCTGGGCCAGCTGCGCGCGCTGCAGCCGGACGCGGCGCGCCTCGCCTCCTTGCAGGCCTCCGAGCTGGCGGCCGCGCGGGAGCAGCGGGCGGCGCTGGAGGCCCGCGTGGCGGCCGAGGAGGGCGAGGCGAGCAAGCTGGAGGCGGCGCACCGCGAGCTGCAGGCCGCCGTGCAGGTTGCGCCCCCCTCTGACCGATGAAAGCCAGGCGTCCCGCCAGCCCGGCCCAGCCGGCGGGCTGCTGCGGGCAGCGGCGCAGCGACTCGCGGCTGCGCCTGCCGGAGCAGCTGGGGATCGCGAGCCTCCTGCCCTGGGCGTACTCGCTGCTCTCAGAGCGCCCTGAGGGCCGGGAGCCTGGCTGTCTCGAAACTGGCAGGCAGACAGGCAGATCGCACTGTGCCCCTCCGCCTGCCCCTCCCCACTCCTTTTACCAACATATAGCCGAATGAAAGAAATAAATATTTCGATTCGAGCTTGACCAGGCCGGAGGGATCACCCGCATCCTTCTCTGCCGCCACAGGGAAGGGTATTTCTCCCCCTTTTCCCCCTTTTTTCCCTCTCGAACGGCGCCGACGCCTTCCCCCCGCCGCCGCCGCAGGCCGCCCGCACGCTGCTGGCCGACGTCGGCTGGCCGGCCGACCGCCTGGCCGCGGAGATCGCCAGGCTGGCGCAGGACGCCGCCAGGCTGGAGCGCTCGCTGGCGCCCGTCGGCGGCTCCGTCGGCCGCCCGCTGAGCGAGGTCGAGGCGGACGCGGCCGCGCTGGAGCTCGAGCGCGAGCAGCAGTCTCGGCGGCGGGAGGAGCTGCTGCGCCGGCAGGCGCGCCTCAGGCGCGCCCTTTCCCCCTTCCCCCAGTCTGACAGGCGGCGTCAGGCACCTGGCTTGGAGCTGCTCGGGCTCGAGGCGTTGCTGGCAGTGGCGTGGGGGGCGCGGCGCAGCCTGCTGCCGCGCGCAGCACATGAGACCCGCGGCATGAGCCGTCCCTTCGCTGCCGGCCGCTCCCCCGCCGTGTCCATGCCTCGATGCAAGAGGCAGGTATGTTGCTGCGCGCGAGGCACCCTGCCCTGCGGCTGCGCGCTCCAAGTGCCGATCCGAGCCGCGCCGCAAGCCAGGCTGTCAGGGAGCCGCTCCTGCCGGCCCGCAGGGACGACATCAGCCGCCTGCAGGCCAACTGGCACGCGGCGCGCGAGGAGGCGACCGCCGCCCGCACCGCCTCCGAGAAGCGGACCGGGCTGGAGGCGGAGCTGCGGCGGCTGGCCGACTCGGCGGCCGTGCTCGAGCGCGAGGCGGCCGAGGCGGATGCGGCGGTGCAGCCGCTGGCGGCGCAGCGGGCGCGCCTGCAGCGGCGCGTCCCCGGCCGCAGCTCCCGGGGCAGCGGTCGGGGGCTTGCCTGCTCAGCGAGGCAGGCGCGGGGCAGGAGGATCGATACCGCCCCTGCAGCTGCGACGGTAGCATCGGCGGGCACCGGCAGGCTGTGCCTGTGCTTGCAGCTCGCTTTCAACCCGCCGCCCAGCAGCCTGCGCTGCTGTGCGGCTGCCGCAGTCTCGGGCGAAAGCGCCGCCCTCTCGGAGACACCTGACCCAGATGCGGCGGCCGCGCCCCGCAGGGAGCGCGAGCTCGCGCGCGACGCCGCCCGCTCCCGCGAGGCCGACCAGGAGAGGGCCGTCGGCGAGCTGCGGCAGGCGGCCGCCAGCCTGGCCGAGCGCTGCCGGGCGGTCAGCGGGCGGGAGGCGGCCGGCGCCGCGCGGCGGCTGGAGCAGGTGCGGGCGGGGCTGGCGGCCACGGGTGAGGCGCTACGGGCGCGGGAGGACGAGCTCAAGGCAGGCCGCCCGCTCGGCCCTCCCTACCGGGCATCCGGGCCCTGCGTGTTGCTGGCGGGGCGCGAACGCTGCTCTGGGCTGGTGGTGGAAGGAACAGGCCTTCCAGACGGGGACGAGGAGGTGTCGGGCTGTCGCGGAGGCAGCTTGTGTGACTAACGGACGCTGAGTCGCAGCTTTCAGTTGTCACGCCGCCGCGCTCACCGCATTGCCTGGCGCGGCTGCGGCCGCCCAGCCCACTTGCGGCTGCAAGACATGAGGCCTCGATGCTCCCTCCCTCCCGAAAGGTGGGAAAGATATCCTGAACAAGAGAACGTATGAATTGTTTCAACACGCCGGCGTGCGCGCGCCAGCAGGAGCTGGAGGGGCGGATGCGGCAGGAGGAGCGCGCGCAGCTGACTCGGGAGCAGCAGTCGCGCGCGCTCGCCGACCTGCTCGAGTGGAAGAAGGGGCAGGCGGAGCTCGCGCGGCTGCGGGCCGAGGCGACACAGGTCCCCCCTGATTCCTCGCAGCAAGACCCACTCGGACGGCTGCAGCAGCGCCTAGGGGGCATCCTTGCCCATGCGCCTCCTGTCCTACTTGCTGATGGGACGCTCAGCCTTCAGATGGGAGCGCTGGCAAGCGCCTGCTGCTGCTTGGAAATCTTCCGCTGGGTCGTGAGGGCGGGGCAATTGCGACCCGCTGCCAGCAGCGCTCCAGCAGCCCGCCTGCAGAGGCAAACCAGCTGCGCAGGCGCCTGCTTTGCCGCTGCCTGCCGCGCCTCCCGGCTGCTGCCGCCTGCTGAGGCGCCCCTGCCGGGCCGGCCGGCTGCAGCTGCGGGCGGAGATGGGCGACCAGAGCGAGCTGGCGTCGCTGCACCGCCAAGTCACGGAGCTGCAGGCACAGCAGGCCGAGCTGCGCAAGCAGCGGGTGCGGCGCCGCCTTCCGCAGCGCAGCCACGCCGGCAGCTGATTGCCCGCAAGCATCCCGAACCGCCCGCAAAACGGTAGCAGAGCTGGCACGCCGCAGCGCCTGCTTGTGTTCTGCGGGTCATCCTCGCAGACGCGCGCCTCCTTCTGGCCTGCTGGTTGTCTGCATCAAAGACGGCTGCCACACCAGCCTGCATTTGCGCATCGCCTCCTCAGGCCCCTCGGAGCCGCCCCTGCAGCCGACGCTCCCGCCCTGCCTGCAGGACATGGCCGCCGGCAGCCTGGGCACGGTGCAGGAGGCCGTCAGCCGGGCGCGGCGCGACCTCAAAGCTGTCACCTTCCGGGACATCGACCAGCGCCACTGGGTGGCCGCCGCGCGGCTGCAGGTGATCGAGAAGGAGTGCAACGACGCGGAGCTCTTCCACAAGGCGCGCGGCGCCGCTGCCCTTGTAACTGCCGCACACAGCTGCTGTAACTGCCGCCGGTGCAGGAACCCATGGGCAGGCAGCGATCTGCGACACTTGCTGCCAGGGTCACCAGCACCAGAGGGAAACATGCGAGCTGACTCGGGCGCCCGCCAGGGAGGCGACCATGCTGCGTGGCCCCTATCAGCTCACTGCCGTCTCACAGCATGCAGTCGTCTGCTCCATTGCATGCTTGTCCCGAGGCAGTTGCTGAGACTGCTGCCGTGCGCCCCTGCCGGCAGGGCCTGGAGCGCACGCTGCTGTCGCACCACTCGGACCGAATGGCCGAGATCAACCGCGTGATCAAGGAGCTGTGGCAGAAGACGTACCGCGGCCAGGACATCGACTGGATCCAGCTGCGCGCGGACGCGGAGGGCGCGCGCAGCTACAACTACCGGGTGGTCATGCAGGCCAACGGGAACGAGCTGGACATGCGCGGCCGCTGCTCGACCGGGCAGAAGGCGCGGCTGCCCCTGCCTGCTGCAGAGAGGGGGGGGGGGGGGAGGTGGCCAACAGGCCGGCACAGCTGCTGTGTCTCTGCGGTCCTGCTGCAGCAGGAGCTGGCGGCTGGGTGCCAGCACCATCTGTGGCGCTAAACCAGGCTTAATTGCCAGCCCGGAGCTCGCCTACTCCCCCTGCCCCTCCCCTTTTGAAAGGCTGCCCCGCCTCCGCGGCAGGTGCTGGCCTGCCTGGTGATCCGGCTGGCGCTGGCCGAGACGTTCTGCCTCAACTGCGGCATCCTCGCGCTGGACGAGCCGACGACCAACCTGGACGCCGAGAACAGCGGCGCGCTGGCAGAGGCGCTGCGCGCCGTCATGGAGGCGCGCCGGCAGCAGACCAACTTCCAGCTGATCGTCATCACCCACGACGAGCGGTGCGGCGCCGCCTCCCCGAACCGCTGGGTCTGCCGCCTGCTGGTGGGGCTGTGACAGCTGCTGCTGAACGGAAGCGGCTGCAGCTCGCAAGGCGGGCCTTGCCCAGCTCAGCAAGGGAGGTGTGGCTGCACGGCTGACTGTTTTCCCAAAGCAAGTCTGGGCTGCCTGCTTGTCGCCGCATGCCTGCTCCTGTCACTGCCATTCTGAGCGCTGCAGCACAGAGGCACGAGGCAGAATGGCTGAGTCAGATGCATGGCCTTGCGTGCAGTTTTGCGCAGATGATCGGCACTAGGCAGCACGCGGAGTACCTGTGGCGCGTGACCAAGGACGAGGAGCAGCACAGCCACGTGGAGAAGGAGGAGATCCTGGAGTGAAGGCCCTGGCAGTGGAGGCTTCTGGGGCGTACCGTGGGCCTGCGGCTGCTTTGAATTTGGGCCAAAAACCGCCGCCCGAACAGACAGAGAACGCCAAGTGAATGTGCAGCGGTGCTGTGTTCTTTTAGCGGTGTTGTTGTTGTTGCTCTCCCATTGCTTCACACATAGAGACGAACTCGTCAAGGTACAGGGTGGCAGCATGCCTGGCGCCAATGCCAGTGCAGGTGACACAATCGTTTATCCTCGCTACGAAACGGTGGTGGCACAAAGCACACACAAAAATCAACGGCTGCCTGCCTCCTGCTGGCAGAGACACAGACTCCTGGCAGCCTGGCAGGCTGCACAGTTTGCAGCGGGAAACGCAGAGAGCAAATCAAGCGTGGCTCATCCTGGGCTTGGTCGCCTGTACAAGTTTGAACGAGGCCCATAGCTTGAAAGGGAAGGTGGCCTGCATCCGCTTAACTGAGTCAGCACGGCACTGGTGGCAGCGGATAAAATGGGCTTGAGAAGTGCGTCAAGCTCACCGGTTTGATCGCGGCTCGGAAGCAGATGCTCTCTGCTAAGCTGACTGTTAGGCGTCCGGTGTTCAGGCGGGCAGCGCCGGGCATGCGCCGCGTCAGAGTCTGCACCTGTGGCATTCCAGGCGGCAGATTTCAGCTGACAGGCAACCACAGTGGCCCTTACTTCGCCGACCTCAGGGGAGCCTCACAGTCTTCTGCGCCTGCACCAGTGACGCACTGTAGGTCCGCTGCAGGAACGGGCTGCGGGCGGCTGCACTGTTGACTGGGCGGAAGAACTGGCGGCTGGGCTGCACCGCATAGCACGCGCTCCATGCCGCTGCAGGCCTTCAGCTGTCAGCAGGCTCTTGGCCGAAGCACTGGGCCCAGCCAGCAGCACTCAACGTGCGCGTGTGGTCCGGCAGAGAGCAAAGAGCGTTTACCGAGCGCCATCCCTGCGCCGAGGACCTCATGAATCACGATGGCCTGCAGTTCACGCGCCGTTGTGTCGGTTCCTCTCGAGTGCATGCGACATGCAGGTTGCTTGGCAGCGTAAATAGGGCGTGCCTTTGGGATGTCCTGGGGTCCCAGTCCCTGGTCCGCGAACCACTGCTTCAATCGCTCCATAAAGGTGCCCAGATATGGGTCGAGCGGTCGAAAGAGCGCGGTCGAAAGTCGATTGCAAACCGGTGCAAACCGGAGCCAACCTGGAAGCGGTTGCCTGGTGCGACCAGCTTTCGTTGCACGACAGTGAGGCATGAGGCGTTGTATCCCAAGATAGCCGTGTCGGAACTCGGCTTCCAGGCTTCTCCACTCGGGATCTCGAGTCCGAGCATCGCCGCTTGCACGAAGCGAATGAGATGAAGTAGCCGGTGCGAGCATTCGCAATCTGCAAGGTTGCTCACATGCGCGGCGCGGTGCTGTGCCACGAGGGCTGGCAGTGCCGTGCCGAGCTGTCGGCGCGCCCGCAACCGCTGCTGGGCCTTCGAGTGCGCGCGGCATGCGGAGCGGCAGCAAGTGGAGGGGCAGGCGCCGGCCCGGAGCGACCGCCAACCGGGAGGCGGCAACTGCTGCTGCAGACCGCCGGAATCGCAGGTGCAGTCCAGCAATCGCCTACAAGTACGCTGAAATCGCGTGTGAAGGCATCATCCGCCTTAGCTCAAAGGAAGAGCGTCGATTTAGTAAGTCGAAGGTACTGAGATCAATACTCAGAGGTGGAAGCTTTTTGTCTTTTTGCCAAATTCCCCCCATGATCAAGCTCAGAGCCAGCGCACTGCGCAGGCGCGGCGGCGGCTTCCCTGCCGCAGGCCGCCGACGCCAAGAAGCTGGTCCAGCAGGCGGACGGCACCTCGGCGGAGGCGTTCGAGTTTGACGTCGGGCTGCGGGTGGTGGCGCTGTCCAACTCGGTGCCCGCCGACTGGGAGCAGGAGTTCCGCCAGGCGCTGCGCGGGCGCGCCCGCTTCCAGCTGCAGCGCCGCGCTCAACTGGCTGACATTTTTGCTGAGCTGGGCCAACCAGAGTGCGCTGCCGACCTGCAGGCCTTCTTCCAGCACCACTCAGGACTTGCCTGCCCTGAATTCCTGCTGGCAGCTCTGCTGGGCGCATGCTTCAGCTTTCAGAGGTTGCAGCGAAGCAGTGCTCAGCGGCTCGCCTGGCTGGCCGCAGCAAGAAGCAGTCGGCGGCGACGGCGGATGTAGTCACGCTGGGCGACGCATTCCTCGCGCCTGCGATAGAGCGCGGCCTGCTGCAGCCGCTGGCCCGCCCGGAGCAGCAGGATTGGTGGGTGCGTGGCTCCTTCCCGGCCACAGGCCACATCAGGCGCCCGTCACTGCCTCGCCTCTGTTCTGCCTTAGGTGCCCTTCGCAGTGCTGCAGAGGCCTGGTCAGCAGGTGTCTCCTCAATCTGCGTCTAGCAGAGCGCCAACCTTGCCTCGCTGCGCGCAGAAGCTGCTGTCGCCGCGCTGGCAGCAGCTGCTGCGGCGCGATGGCCGCGGCTGGCCCTCGGAGGACGGCTGGGTGTGGGGCGTGCCCTACCGCTGGGGCTGCACGCTCATCGCATACCGTACAGACAAACTGTCCCCGCGGTCCGCTGCCGCCCCTCTCTCACCTCCTGGCGCTTGCCTTGCAGCCTCATACTGCGTGTGGGGACCACATGAGTAACATGCCGGCATGCCTGTCATCAGTGAGCCAGACTCCAAAGCTGCTGACACCCAACCTGCAGCCTGAGGATCATGCTGCATAGAGATGCTTCATGAGCGTGGCTGCGATGGCTCCTCAGGCCGAGCCAGCTCCTGATTCCGTCATCTCACTTCGGGCACGCCGCTTGCAGGCGCGGCGGGCGGCCGATCGAGGACTGGGGCGACCTGCTGCAGCCCGCGCTGGAGGGGAGGCTGGGCGTCACAGAAGGGCCGCGCGAGTTTGTTGGCGCTGCGCTCAAGAGCCTGGGCCTGGGCTTCAACGCCAGCGAGGCTGACATGGCCGCCTGCGGTGTCTCGGCAGAGCAGCTGGCGGCCCGCGTGACACAGCTGCGCCGCCAGGCACGCTCT
This sequence comes from Trebouxiophyceae sp. KSI-1, assembly GCA_003568905.1. NCBI lineage: Eukaryota > Viridiplantae > Chlorophyta > Trebouxiophyceae > Trebouxiophyceae sp. KSI-1. The sequence goes on from BHFV01000230.1 coordinate 18,791, forward strand.
TTTGCGTGTTGTTACTTGGGGACGGAGGGCTGGGTGCTGCCTGCAGGCGGCACTGAGCAGCTGCAAGGGTGCGAGGCGGAGCAGAAGGCTCCGCATGGGCGGGCAGGCCTGCATGTCGGACTCTCTGCGGGGAACGACCTGCAGCTCCCGAGCTGATGGTTTTCTCTTGCTGTTCCATGGCCTGCTGTGCTCTGAGAAGCAGCTGAGTCGTGCTGCCTGCCGCGGCGCTGCCCTGACCCTCCCCTCCCCTGCCACCGCCGCCGCCGGCCACAGGTACGGCAGGTGAGCGGGCGCGAGCAGCAGCAGGCGCTGACGGCCGGCAACACCTGGGCTGCGGTTGGCCCCAGCGGCAGCCTGGTGCCTCTCGCGCTGCAGCACAACAACATCGCGCTGGTGGCGCCCGCCAGCGGGACGGCGCTGTGGGCGGACGTGTGGGCGGTGCCGCGCCACGCACGCGGCGGCCACATGCAGGTGCCTTGCTTGCTACTGGAGCCGCAGCAGTTGCAAGCTGCTGCCACTTGGCTTATGAGCTTCCAGTACCGGTTGCTTCTTGGAGTCCCTGCAGCTGTGCTGGTCTGATCTTCGGTGCCGCTTGGTAGCCTGGCTGGCAGCAGGGGCTGACGGCTGGGCGGTGCGGCCGCAGCGGGGCCCCTCGCCGCTGCTGCCCGCCTGGCTGGCCTACGGTCTGGAGCCCGCACGCGCGTCCCGGAAGAAGGGTCTGCAGGCTGGCGCCTCGCCGCTGCTGCTGCCCGGCTCGCTTGGCTCCCGCGGCTGTGGCGCTGCGACCGGCGGCAGCAGCACACAGCTGGCCGGCGCTGGCAGCCTGGACCTGAGCCTGGGCAACCTGATGCCGGGGGAGGACGTGCTCGCTCGCAGCGAGTTCATCCAGCCGTTGGACGAGGGGATGCGCGCCCTGTATTGGCAGCTGCTGCGGCCAGGCAGCCAGCCTGCATGACAGCAGCCATGTAATGCGTAATGCCAGGCAACCAGCCTGCAGGGTACATGCATGCATTATAGAGTATTCACACAGCTCGAGTTGGCGCTGGCGAGTTAGAAAAGGCTGTCCTTCTAACTCTTTCTTAACTGTTTTCGCGGCGAATCTCTTCAGATGGACACGGAAGCCGTTTGGTTGGGGACGCGCTTCGAGAAGCCCAGGGGTAATCACGGCGCAAATATATGACATAGAGCTGTTGTCCTTATTTCCACCCGTTGCGGCAGATGCGGCATCGACCCCGATGTTTGTGTCAATTGAAGGCCAATCTCAGGCCAAGACAGCCTGAAATCAAGCCTACTGGTCATGTGGTACCCCCTAAAGATGTTCAGCAGCGCAGTGTGGCCCGGAGAGTTCGCTCCGGGTGAGTTGTCAGTTGCTCATGCGAACGCAATGTGGCCGCCCCAGAGCCGCTGCCCGGCGTTGGCGTATCGTTAGCACTTATGGAGGTGCCCACGAGCAAATGCAATCCGAAGTGAATCGGACGCGACCTCCCGCGAGAGGCAAATCGTCAACTCTGCTCGGGACCAGCGTTCGAGAATTGCCTTCTAACTCGAGGTTAACTTTGGCTGTCCGAAGGGAGTTTATGGTTTGCCCACCTTTAACCCCACCTGTGTGAATAGTCTATTACATCCGCGTCCCCATTCCCCTTTCCTTTCGAACGGCCAAGAGGTCGTGCGCGATGGGTTCAACAGTCGGCTTCGTAGGTCTCGGCTCAATGGGCGTCGGTGAGCTCATCGAATCGCGAGCTTCGAGAGCATGCATGCTGCATGCCAATACATGCCGCACCACTCGTGCGTGCGGCATGCTCATGTCGCAAGTCGAGTTCGCTTTATGCAACCGTGCTCAGCGACGTGCTCGCGACCGCAGGGCTGGCTCACAACCTCCAGAAGCACCTGCAAGAGTCGAATCGCCGTCTGCTCGTCCATAATCGAACCAAGGCGAAGCCTGAAGTGGAGCGCATTCTGAGTGAAGGCGCAGAGTGGGCCGACTCACCGGCAGGTGTGCTGTTTCCGTCAATTAAACTCTGCTCAAATTGCCTTGGTCTGGCTTGTTTCAGCCTGCTCATGAACTGCCTGTCCGGCCGGTACCGTTCAGGCTGCTCATGAACTGCCTGTCCGGCCGGCATCGTTCAGGAGCCTCACGATGAGCCGTGCGCCTGCCCGCAGCCCTGGCCGAGTGCGACGTGACCTTCAGCATGCTGATTGCCGACGCTGCTCTAGAGTCAGTCTTTTCTGGCTTCCTATCTGGCAACCCCAAGGCCGGCAGCGTATTCATCGACTGCAGCACAGTGTTCCCAGACACGACTGCCAAGCTGGCTGCCCAGGCGGCTGAGCGGGGCATCGGCTACCTCTCCTGCCCGGTGTTTGGTAGGCCAGATGCAGCCTACGCTGGAAGCGTGCTGGTGGTGGCGGCCGGCGAGGCGAGCGTGAAGCAGAAGGCGCGTTTCTGCACCATTTCAAAGCGCACACATGCAGCCGGCCTGCTGCTGCCAGCTGCAACCAGCCATGCCAGCTACAAGCATGGCCCCTGAGTCTGCACGACCGTTGCCGCCTGGCAGGTCCGCCCGCTGTTGGAGGTGCTCGGCCGTGCAGTCACGGATGCAGGGGACCAGCCGCGGCAGGGCAGCGTCATGAAGCTGGTCGGCAACTTCTACATCGCCAGCATGATTGAGCTCATAGGCGAGGGCATGACGCTGGCCGAGAAGAACGGGCTGCCGCGGCAGGCGGTTGTCGACTTCCTGGGCAACTCGTTCCAGGGGCCGATCACTGCAGGCATGCCTCCTTGTTTTTGCTTTGCGCATATTCGACTTTCGAATTGGTGCTCGATCAGCCTTCTCTTGAGGATCTGCGCGTTTCAGAATTTGAAACCTCGGAATGCGAATTTTGGCGCGGAACCTTCCGCGCGCGCAGGGTACGCGCAGCGCGCCGCCGCGGATGCGTTCGAGATGGACCCGAAGGCGCCCGGATTTCATGTGGATGGAGGCCTCAAGGACGCCTCGCACATCCAGCGCCTCGGCCGCGAAAGCGGCGTGCCGCTGCCCGTCGCCGACATCATTGTCAGCCGTCTGCAGGAGCTGCAGGCGCGGGCCTTCTCTTCTGTTTTAGAGCCATCTATCAAGATCCCTGAGTGTCGCCAAAGCATTATTACTCACGATGCAGGCTCGTGGCGGCGGAGGGCTCGAGTGGGGGTCCACTGCACTCCTTATCAGGGAGGCAGCTGGCATCCCGGACGACAAGAAGCGGCTCAAGCCGCCGCAGCAGCAGCAGTGACTTCCCATTGCGTTTGCAATGCTCTGTACTCGTAGATTGTTTACAGGTGGTCGGCTAGCGGATTTACAGCAGAACAGACTAGGCCAAGTGGAAGCCCTGCCCTGGGCTTCCAAGCCTTGAATGTGGGGCATGATTTGCATCATTGAACATGATCCCTAGGACAGGAAGAGCAGTCCGCCGCAAAAAAACCTCTGCCGGCGCCCTGGCTGCCTCAAGGAGTGCCTAGGAAAAGCACCATCTGAGGGTGCCGAGAAGAGCAGGCGGCTTGAGCGGCTCCCTCGCTGTCAAGCGCAGACTCGCGCTGCCCTGGAGCCCCAGGCCGACATGGCTGCATGCCTGGTGGGGCATTAGTCACAGCTCGGGCGGCAGCTCCGCGTCCTCCAGGTCCGGCAGCGGGAAGCGCAGGATGGCCGCCATGCCCGTCAGCTTGTTCAGCTGGTCGCCGCTGGTGTGCATACCGGAGAAGATGACGACGCTGCCGCCGCCCGCCTCGACGCCTTCTTTCAGCTCGGCCAGCGCCTTGCGCTGCAGGCGGCGAGCAGCAGCAGTGAGCGGCTGGCTGGGGATCAGGCGGAGGAGACGGCCAGTCCGACCCGAGTGGAGGTACGATGCTGTCAGCACGTGCGGGAGGCAGGCCTGGCTTGCTCTGTCTCTTTCTTGCTGCAGCTCGTAACTGCCGCCCTCGTTTAAATCAGAAAGTTCCCGCCAAAATTCAAAACATGGCGGACCTTGTTCACGTCGTGCACGAGCAGCACGGTGTCCGTGATCAGCAGCGTGCCGACCGCGCCCAGCTCGTGGGCCGCCTTCACGTGGCCGGGGCCGTAAAAGGCGCGGGCCGGGTCGCTGGCCAGCATGGTGAAGAACTCCTGCAGCACCCGCGTCTCGCGCAGCGCCTTGGTGTCCTGCAATTGTGAAGCGGCTTCAGTGGGCGCTGAAAAGAGCGCTGCAGACTGTCCAGATACTCAGAGGGGGCAGGCAAGGAGTGTCTTTACTGCTGTGGCATTGGAGAGGCGGCTGCTTTGTGTGCAGGCTGTCAATCCGCGCCGGCAGTGCAACCCAGGCAGCGCCTCTGCATGCTGGCGGTAGGGCAGCAAGCTCCAGGGCCGCTGGAGGGGAGGGGGACCTTGATCTGGCCGGCGATGCCCGGGTTGGCCAGCACCTCCTTCAGGCTGTGCTGGTAGGCGGAGGAGGCGGGCGCCAGGACCACCTTGCTCCGGTTCAGTATGAGCGGCCTGCGTGAATTGATTGAAGGCCCTCGCTCATCCCCAGGCTGGGCTGGCGTCTGCTGCCCCACCGCCCTGCTGGCCCATGCTCCGATGGAAAGCCCAGCAGCTGCCTGTGGCAGACGCATGGCTTGCACTGCAGGACTGACAAGGAGACGAGCGACAGCTGCGGGAACGAAGCGGACCTGAGGTCCCTCCGCACTGCCTCCTCCTCGAGGTGCTTCTTGAAGTCGTCCTTTGCAAAGCCCGGCCCGGCAACGACCAGGCACTTGACCACGTCCCAGTTGACGTGCCTCACCACGGCAGTCATCACCTGCAGCCGGAGGGGCGGCCTCTGGCACAGGCTACCGACAGCGACTTGAAGGGCACCTGCCTCTTCGCCCCCACAAAACTTCTTCTGTGGTCGTTCATGGGCCAGCCGTCCACCCGCCGGCTTGCTGCCTTTGTGTTTGAGGCGCAGTTCCCTGCCGCTTGGCGAGACTGGCAGCGCGAGCCTAGTTGCTGCCCAACAAGCTTGGCATGCGCTGGCAAGGGCTGCAGGTCTTTCTTCCTTCCTTCCTTCCTTCCTTCCTTTTCACAGGGAAGATGTCATGTTATGGGCCGGGCGCCCCCGCACCCGGTCCAGGAAGGTTTTGTAGGCCGAGTCGAAGCCGGCGGCGGCGGCGCCCCGCTTCCGCGGCAGGTTCATCTCCACCTTGGCCTTCTGCAGCGTGACGGCCGAGCCGACCAGGCACAGGTGCGCCATGCCTTCCTGCCGCACGATCGAGGGCCTTTCAGCCCAGGCCCACAGCCCGCTGTTGGCGTGCCACCTTCCATGCAGCTGCAGCCTGCGGGGAGTCGCGGGAGCCACCCACAAGCTCTGCAACTCCAGCAGCCCCTTTCTGCGAAAGGGAGTGCTGCACTGAAAGAGCGCAAGCAGCCGCTTGCGAGGGTTGGCTCCGCAAGCAGCAGCGCCCGTCATGCCAGGCGCCCCCGCAAGTGGAGGGGAAGGGCGCACGGTGATGAGCACTGCGGCCAGGTCGGCCGAGGCGGCCGGGTCGCACGCCTGCTTCAGGCGGTCCAAGTCGAGCGCATCCCAGGCGGGCTTCCACACGTCAAAGGCGCGCTGCGGCTCGATCTCGAGCGTGTGGTACGCGCCGGCGCGGACAAACTCGGTGTCGGTCGTGTTTCGTCCCTTGATGCGGATCTCCAGGCCTGCAGGCGGCGGTAGTGAGCTGTGCAATCGTGCTGGGCTTGGCGGAGCTGGCAGCCAGGAGAGGCTGCCTCCTGAAGACGGCAAAAACAAGCTGGCTGTGACCCCACAGGTGGGGCACGAGCCGTGCCGTCCGGGTCGAATTCTGTGCTCTCGACGGCGACCGTCAGCTTGATGGAGACTCGCTCCGAGCTGCCGCTGCCGTCCGCTGCCATGCTGGTCACCTTGCGGAACGTCTTGGCCGTCACGGTGTCGCCCTCGCGGACGAGGTTGTAGACGTGCCACATGTCCTCCACTGCATGGGCGCCGTTCCCGCCGCTGAGGTGATGCTTCGCGACCTCATTCGCAATTTGCCCTCATGAGGCTCAGATGAGTGCAAGGCATGTACATTTCAGCCGGAACAGCGAGCCTCAGCGCGTCCGAGGTGGGAATGGTGGTATGTGAGAAACAGAGGGTGGGCAATCGATGCGCTGAATCACCTTCCTCCGCCACGAGCCGCACCATGCCCTCCTCATCCTTTGGAGGCAGCTTGCGACTCACAAGTTTCATCCCGCCGCTCAACAAGAAAACTTGCCGCGCATGTCGAACACGACTGGGCGCCTTGTGCTGTGCGAGTGCAGAGCTGACTTTGGAAGGCTGCCACCTGCAATTCTACGGCATAAGGTACGCCTGTTGGTTCCCCCACTGCGAAGTGCTGACCCCGTTAAAACACTGGCAAAAATTCGGCGCAGAGTGGGCAAGAACGCGGCAAGGACACGGCGTGGCAGAATGCAGGAGAAGCAGAGCGCGACCATGGACAGCTCCAAGCAGCGATACCCCTGGTGCGAGGCCCCATCACCCTCGCACGACCGCGCACATGTCTCTGCGCGATTCGCAGGAATCTCGCTCGCTGGGCGGTGATGGACGTGTTGCTGGTGTCGTGCAGCACCGCCGGCTCTGCCACCTGCGTGTTCAAGGCCGGAGGCGAGCTGCTGGCCATCCCCTTCAGCGTGCCCAAGAGCGGGTACAAAGCCAAAGGTTCCTACGGCTACCGGCCCGTCTTTGACGGCGAGAGGCAAGCCCCGTGCTGCTATTTGCCGCGCTGCGGCTAGCGGACCAGAGCTCCTAAGCTGGGGTGGCACCTGCAGCACCAACTCGTACTACCAGAAGCAGGTCCTGGCCGCGGGCGAGGGCAAGGCCAAGAAGCTCGAGCCGTACCGGCCAAATGCGCCTCGCAATCGGCCAAAGTACCTGGTGTGCTGCGCTCTCCACCCGATTGACTTCTTGACAGCCTGCGTGGCCTGCTGGTGCCCTCACTGGGCCGGCGGACTTTGGCCTGCAGCTGGAGAACGTGGTGGGCAACCGGCACAAGCTGCACCCGTGCATCAAGTGCGCGCTCCTGCTCCAGCCTGGGCCTGATGAGCGGGCGGGAGGGGAAGCCAGTGGCGCTGAATCCATAGCGGTCTTGCAGGCACGAAACGTACCGCGGCAGCAGCCAGGTGAAGCTGGCGGACGGCAGCGTCAAGGCGCAAAACCCCTGGAAGACAACCAACCAGGTGCTTCTAGTTGCTTTCCCCTGCATCAGTTGCCGAAAGCAAAGCCCAACATAACTGTGCCAGAAGCAGTGCGCGCCGCCGCGAGGCAGACGGGTGCTGAGCCTGCAGGCCTGCGGATGCAGGCCTTTGCCGAGTGCACGCAGGCGCGGGAGGTGACCGGGATGAACAATCAGGGCATCAGCAGCGACATCGCGCGCCACTTTCACCGCAAGCTGGAAATTTACGGCACAAAGTGAGCGGCTGTTTTGCTTCAGCTGCCAACCCCTGCGTTCTTGGGTTGCGTGGCAGGCACAATGTGTGCACCATGAGGCACTGTGATCTTCTTCTGGACTGTGATGCTGGCTTGCCCTGCTGCCTGCTGCCTGCTGGCCCGCTGCCCGCTGTCCACCGAGGTTTCAACCGTGCAACCCAACCTGCCCACAAAAACATTTGAATCACTTCTCATCTTCACTTTCTGAGATTGACAAGAACGTTTGCTTAGCTCTTCGGCCCGTCGGTCGAGGGAAGCGCCTTCCAAACGCGACATGCATGCCTTGGCCGATGCTCGCGACAGGCGCGGCGCTTTGAGTGGAGGGGAGAATAGGTGCTGAAGATAAGGAGGAGATGGTGAAAGGCCGCAAGAAAGCCGTCGCCACTGAGGGCCGTGGGGCAGGCTCGGTAGGCCGCCACTGCGATGTGACCACCAAATTTGACGTTGCTGTCGGACACCATTCCCCTACTGTTTGCAATGCTCAGCATCTCTGGAACTCCCCCCCTGGCGCCGGCGATTTTTTTCTGCAGCACACCTTAGCTCACATGCGGCACGCTTGAGAAGACTGTCCGCGCTTTTGCAGGCAGGCAGGAGGACGGTGGCCGCCGAGCTTGCAGCACTCCGGCCGCACATCGAAGCGCTGTACCACGGCGGCAGCACGAAGGCTGTGTTGGACGCACTGCAGGGACCCCTGGGGGCCCAGATTGCGGCGGCAGATGCTGCGTCAGGCCAGAACAGGATATTGTATGCAGCCTTGTACATTGACGAGGCTGACCTGCGTGCGTCCCAACACACCATGCGTGGCAGCCAACTCCCAACTCGCAGCAAGGGGTGGCCTCGCTTTGTGAGAGCCCTCGATCGCCGCCGCGTGACACCAGCAGGACTGTCCACAACAGCATCATCTGAACAGAAGCATCTCTCCTCCGTCGCCTCCACTGACTCCAGCCTCGGCTGTGTCGCGCAGTGATGCTGCGGCTGCAGCTTGGGAGCGAGTGGAACCGGCCTGGACTGCTGGGTGTGCATAACAGACCTGTGCTGCACGAAGCAGTCATGGCCCTCGCAGAGAGGTGCATCGCCGCTCTACTGGATAAGAGGCAGGATGCACTGTGCCGCGGCATCATGGGCAGGAGTGCGCTGCACATCCTGGCAATGTCAATGAAAGGGAGGGAGGACATCACCACAGTGCGTCTCCACCGCCAGCGCAGCTCGCACTCACTGTGCTCTGAGTGTTGCCTTGAGTCGCTGTTTTCCGCCAGCTGCGCGCCACTGGGGGACGCCTTGTTGCTGGGACTGCGACCGGCCGCCCGCCTCGCCGCTTGCCGCGGCTGCAGCCCTCGGGTCTCCACTTGTGTGTTCATGATACAGTTGACAACCGCAATTTGCTGTGCCTGCAGCGGCCAGGACACCTCAGCTCCCATCCACTGGCCTACTGCGAAGCTGTGCAGCGCATCGCAGCCATGCTGCAGCAGGCCGGAGCAGACATCGGGGCGCTTGACAGCGAGGGCTTCTGCCCGGTGGTCTGGTCCATCTTGGACATGCAGCTCCAGGCGGCGGCCATCCTCATCCGGACCTTTGGCGCCGCCGGGCCCTCGAGCCAGCACGCCCGGGTCCGCCCTGGCGCGCCGCCCCGGCATCCGCCGCTCACGGCCGCGTGCTCCGCGGCGGCGGCCGACCGCCCTCACGCGGCGCTTGCAGATGAACTTCCCGAGCTACATCCGCGCGATGATGGACCTCGAGGCCAAGCAGGATAGCCGCCCGGAGGTGCCGCCGAGCGAGAACAAGGAGTGGGTGCAGCTGTTCATCGCGCTGCAGGCGGGCTGGCAGCCGGACGGCGGCCCCGCACTCGGCGCCAACGACACCGCCAGTGCCCCTGCTGCGGGGCAGCACGAGCCGTTTGCGGTCGCAGAGCTGCTGGAGGAGGCGGCAGCGCGCGGCTCGGCGCGCGTGCTCTACTGGCTGTGCGTCAGCGCAAACGCTGACGTGCGCGCCCGCTCGCGCGCCACTGCCCGCGTGGCAGCTCTGCGAGGCGGGCCGCCCCCGTGGAGGCGGCCGGTGCGGCCGCTACTGCGGAGCGACTGATGCTCAGCGCGGGTGCGCGCAGCGCTTGCGGAAGCGGAGAGCACAGCTGCGGCGCGAGACGGCCCTGCCGCTGGTGCACCTGGCGCTCCGCTGCGGCAAGCCGCTGCTGGTCACCATGCTGGCAGAAGCACAAGCGGACTTTGCGGAGCTGGACAGCGACGGCTGTAACGTCCTCCACAGGGCCTGCCTCGCCCGCAACGGCGCCTTCCTCGACCGGCTCTGCGCGGCCGCGCCGCCAGTCGCACTGCGGCGGATGCTGACTCAGCGCGACGCCCGCGACGGCATCTCGCCGCTCGGCTGCGCCGTGCTGAGCGGCAGCCGTGAGCTGCTCAACGCGCTGCTGGACAAGTGCCGGTGCGTGCTGTCCCTTGTGCAGCCTGGCACACACGCGACGCGACCAAATTTCCTGGAACCCCCCCCCCCCCCCTCCTGTACTCGCTGATGCACTGGCGCTGCGAGCGCAGGCAGCTGCTGCCGGACTCAGGGGTGGACAGCCTGCTGGATCAGCGGCAGGCAGTCGCACAGGAGCCGCCGCCCGCCTTCTCGACCGTCTGCGACACGGGGCGCCAGGAGGTGCTGGAGTGGCTGCTCTTCACGGCCCGAATCGACCTGCGCGGGCCGGCCTGCATCGCGCACTACGAGGCGCGGCGCTCGCCTGCCGTCTGCGCGCTCGCCACTTCCGCACCGGCGGCGGCTGCCTTTGTCGGAGCTGACAGCCGGATGAGTCCTGCCGCAGATGTCCGGCAAGGTGCGGCGGGAGAGGAGCGCAGGCACAGAGAGTGTGACCCTCCTCATGCGGGCCACCAGCAATGGAGACCTGCGCGCGGTCAAGCTGCTGCTGGCGGCAGGTGGGCGCCTGCCCAGCTAGTTTGCGTTCCAACTCAGTCAGCTTCGGAGGGGCTCGCCTGTGACAGCGCCCCGCTGCTGCAGGCGCCGACGTGCGGCATCGGCCGCCCGGCAACCGCAACTGCCTGGACGCAGTCACGGTCGCGCTGACCTGCTCCCCTGCTGCAGGAGTGGAACCAGGCGGATGCAGGGCCGCCGATCTGGCCGCCTGGGCTGAGGTGCGCGACTGCCTAGCCAGGCATCATCAGCCGTGGAGAGCGCCGCTAGGGGGCCTGACCGTGTGTGGCGGGCGCAGCCGCTGCTGCGGCAGTGGGACCGGGAGCGGCTGGGGGGGGCCGGCGCGGATGCGCCTGGGAACGAGGATCGAGGCGAGAGTGAGTGCCCTCCAGTCCAGGATCCCGGGCATTGCTATCAGCCAGGAGGCGCAGCAGTCATCTTCTGGGCCCCTTTCCCAAGGCCCCACCACCGGGCTGTTGAGACTCTGCCGCGCCCGCAGCGCCGCGGCCCATCGCCCGGTGGGCAGCTGCTTTGCTGCGCGAGGAGCCCCGGCAGCGCCTGGCCTGCCTGCTGCACCTGCTGTGGCACGGCGCCAGCCTGACGCGACCGCTGCTGGGCGAGCTGCTGGTGCTGCTGGAGGAGTGTGCCAGCGACTGCCGGGTGGGTGGCTTTCCCAAGCCTTGAGCAGCTGTGTGGCCAGCTCAGACTGACACACGCGGACCGATGCAGGAGGCTGATGCTGTGTACAATTTCGTTTTCGAACGGCTGAAGCCGTGCGCCCACTGCCAGCTGCTGGGCCGCTGGCGGCGCTGCGCATGCAAGCGCGTCTGGTGAGCCTTCCCCTCTTCACACCACCTTGCAATGACAGAGAGGCTGCAGGATTCCACTTGTGGATTCTGCTGATTGCAGGTACTGCGGCCGTGCCTGCCAGAAGCAGCACTGGCACGCGGGCCACAAGCGACAGTGCCCGCTCGGGGGGCAGCCTGAAGTGCGCAAGGTTGCGGACAACGGGCAGTAGGCATGATGTCGGCCCAGTGCTGAGTCGGTTCGGTTTGCTGCTAGTTTACAGTGGACGTTCCAGTTTTGCACCCGAAACCCAGATGAGAGAGCAAGATTGGGGGCGGAATTCCCGCCAAAAGCCTGCGGCAACACTGCGTTGGAGAGACGACCCAGATTGCCACCGCCAATCTTATTCGATACACAATGAGAGTGCAGAGGACTTGCCGGGTCATGCAGGCGTAGCTCGACCGCGAAACGCGTCACGCGAGAGATCACAGCGGGCAGAACAAGCAGGAGGGTGCGCGATTGTCCACGGCGTCTGGATGCGCAGGAAGAGAGTCGCCAGGAAACCATCTGGCGCCGGGCGGCCGCGGAAGGTGCGTTCAATTGGGCGCTGGGTTCAAGTGACGACATGCAATAGTCCTTGGCCGATGAGCGCCGCCTGCTGTGCAGAAGGCGGGCGAGCGAGATGAGGACGCGACGACGGCTGCGCAACTCTACGAGTTTGCAGGACTCAGCCTCGTGAGTGGCTGCCACACATGCAGCCTCTGTACAGACGGCCGACTGAGAAGGACAGGGCGGGTGATCGGACGAGCTGGTACGCAGGAACACCTGTCCGCGGCGAATGAGGGCGCCAAGGGAGCGGCACTGGCGGCTGTGGAGAGAGGCCTCGAGCTGATTTTGGAGGGGGAGAGGGACGCCGCCGTCCTCGTCCATCTGCTGCAGAGCCTGAAACTGGGACATGCGATCGTGGAGCAGGACAAGGCTGCTGACAATCTCATGCTCATCACCGCCCTAGAGTGCGACTTACCAGACCTGCGTGCGCTCCGGCCTGTCCCTACAGCTGGTGGCTGTAGCTACATTTGTGTAGAGCGGTCAGTGACGGGCGGCGGCCCGCATCCAAGCCGAGCATGCACGGTGCTTGCAGTGATGCTGCTGCTGGAGCTTGGAGAGGACCTGCATGCCACCACGCTGCTGGCGCAGAGGCCAGGGGACAGTGCCATCCACCTGGCTGCGGCAGAGAGGGCGCCGCGCTGCGTGGCCGCGCTGCTGAAAGCAGGGGCGGACCCATGCCTGGTTGCCGGCAGCTCCGCCACGCCGCTGCACTACGTGGTGTGCTCCACGCCGTATGGTTTCGCGCTTCCGCACGTGCGCCCTCACATCCTCCCCAGCCATCCCGCGCTGACTGCCCGACAACAAGGATCGCACGCTGACTAGCCCATGCAGCCTTGCGCCTCCCGCCATCAGCCTTGCAGCTCAAGTAAGGCTGGGCGCCTGGTGGGCAGCTTCTAGCAGCTTCACAGCCGCACGTTATCATGCAAGTCAGTCAAGCACACATGCCACTGACCGACTGACTGCGTCCCATACGTGCAGCGGCTTAGGCGCGGCGGCCACGAGGCGCGGCTCGCGTGGCAGCTGCGTGACACGCGCGCGGTCGCAATATGCTTGCGGGACGCCGGTGCCGACATCGCAGCGCTTGCAAACGCACGCTGCCCCGTCGGGGCCGCCATCACCTGCGGTTATTTCGCGGTGGCCGCCCACCTGCTGGGCGTCTTTGCAGCGGACAGGGGCTCGAGGATAGGGGTGCGGCGCCACCCCAACTGCAGCCGCCTCCTCCCAAAGAGGGCGCTTGTCACGGGCATCGGCACAGCAGCACCGAGGCGCCGTGGGTGGCAGGACTACTGGAAGGTGCTGATCGAAGCCGAGGCAGCCTACCCTTCGCTCGTGTCGCCGCCCGACCTGGCCCTGGAGGGGCGGAGGATGGAGCTGGACGCGGACGACTTTGCCGCACTGCGCACCTGGCTGCTGGCCCCCCCGCCGCAGCCGCGTGACGGCCCGCCGCGGCTCGCCAGCTGGCTCGCGCCGAAGCCCTTTGCGGAGCTGCTCGAGCAGGCGCTGCGGCTCGGCGCGCCGGACGCCTTTGCTGCAATGGCCGGCATCATGGACGCGCAGGCGGGTCCCAGCTTGCCTGCCTACGAACGCAGCCTGGCGGGCTGCTCGCGGCGCTGACCTGATCTGACTGCGCAGACTGCGCGGGAGGCGCTGGCCAGGGTGCGGGCGAGCGCAGGCGTGCCGCTGGTGCATCTGGCGGTGGAGGGTGGCCACTCGGACCTGCTGCGGCACCTACTGAGCTACGGTGTGGACCTGACGGAGGCTGACGGGGACGGCCTGGGCGCCCTCTACTACGCTTGCGCGGTGTGCCTCTGGCAAGACCAGCACTGCCCAGAGCTGGGGACCGAGCGGCGCTGTGACGAATGTGACTCGCGTGACTGAGCGGCGCTGTGACTAGTGTGACTCGTGTGACTAACGCCCTCATGTCGCGCGCAGAACCGCGAGTCCGACTTCCTCTACAACCTGTGCGAGCGGCTGCCTGCGGCCGCGCTGCCCGGCCTGTTGGCGCAGCGCGGCCCCGAGGGCTTCACTGCGCTCGGCCTCGCGCTCTGCGAGAGCCTTTCGCCTGAGCTAGAGATTCTGCTGGCCAAGTGCCGGTGAGTGAGGCCGCCGCTTGCCATCCTTTCCCCGCTGCCCGTCACAACACTCTGGCGGTCGCCGACATCGTGCTACTGTACGCAGAGAGCTGCCTGGGCTGGACCTAGAAGCGCTGCTGGACAGGCAGCTGCCGGAGTCTGAGTACCTTCCGCCCATCTTTGGCCCGATTCTCGACGAGGAAGTGGGCCCACTGCAGCAGCTGCTGGCGGCCGGCGTCTCACCCGACGGGCCCGCCAGCGCCGCCCACCTGCACGTGCGCAGTCCCCCCCTGCAGGCCTCGTTGGCCAGGGAGCCCGCCGCCGCCCAACCAGCCCGGGGAGAGGCCTGCGGCTCACTGACAAGTGTGGGCGCTCGCAGGTTGACTCTGGCGTGTTCCTGCCGCAGCCAGGCGAAGGCACGGAGAGCTACACCATCCTCATGTTTGCTGCCCACGCCGGCGACGTCCAAACGCTCAAAATGCTGCTGGCGGCAGGAGCGCTGCCATGCCCGAGCCGCTGCTGCTGGTGGTGCATGTGCGTCAGCCGCGTGTCTGCGCTCAGCACTCGGCGCTCGGTCGCAGGCGCGGACCCGGGGCGCAGGCCGGCCGGCAACCGCTCGTTCCTGGACGCAGTCGAGGTGATGCTCGGCGACTTCCCCTTGGGTGATCCACCGGTGGAGGTGCGCCCGATCAACAGGCTGGCCGTCTTTTACGACCCGGTGCCACCCTCCCCTCGCTGCAGCTGGAGCTGCTCTGGACTTGCCCGACCGCCGCTGAGGGGCCGCGGCTGCCCGCAGGTGCTGCTGCCGCGGTGGGAACGGCTGGTGGCGGCCTATGAGGCGGGCGAGGGTTACGACGGCGGAGAGAGTTTCAGCGGTGAGCGTCCTACCTCCAAGCCGCCGGTGCTGCCGGTGCTGACAGCCACGGGAAGCACTGCCTGCTTCGCCGCAGCATGCTGCTTGTTTTCAGGCCAGCTGCCGCAGCATTGGGGGGGGGGGGGGGGTCTTGCTGCCGCCGCTGTGAGCTAATGCGGCATGGCCAAGCCAGGCAGCGCGGAGCTTGCAGGCACAGTGCCGCCACCCCGCCAGCTGAGAAGGCGCACCGGGCCGCGGCTGTGTTGCAGGACCCACGCAACTGTTCAAATGGGCAGACGGCTGGCTGGGCGGCTGCTTTGTCGCGCGCTTCGAATGCCTGCTGTTGCTGCTGTGGCACGGAGCCAGCCTGACGCGGACCCAGATGGGAGACCTGCTATTGCTGAGTTTCTCGAGCGATGACGGCGACGATGGTGATGACAGCGAAGCTGGAGGTTTTGGTCAGGTGAACCCGCTTTGCCAACCCCTCCACGCCCACTTGTTGGGCCTGTTTTCTGATTCGGGGCTGGTTGGCGCGCCGCCTGGCTGCGCATTCTTCATAGCAAATCAAGGCGCCCTGAAGGCCGGCCGGCTGGCTGCAGGTGCCGGCGGCACTGGACGTCTTTCTGTACGAGCGAGTGCGAGAGTGCGCCGGCTGCGGCCTGTTTGGCCGCTGGCGGCGGTGTGAGTGCAAGCACGCCTGGTGCGTCTCGTTCTCGTGCCAGGAGGGTGGGCGTTTTGGCGGGGAACAGATACAGGACGGCACCGACGGCCGATGTGTCCACTTGGCAGGTACTGCGGCCGGGCGTGCCAGAGGCAGCACTGGCAAGCTGGTCACAAGCAGGAGTGCTCGTTCAGGCGGCAGCCTGAAGCCAGCGAGGTCGAAGATGACAGGCAGCAGGCATGATGTTGGCTTGTTCCAGTGCAGCAGCCGCATGTTCCTTGAGTCTCTGTTTGCGCATTTGAATTGGATTCACCCTCGTCTCTGCTGCAAGCTGCAAGAACCTCTACTGAAAGAAGACAATGTCACATAAAATGCCGCTGGAATTGTGATACGGCACGACTCGAATATGGACACATCGCCGAGCCCATAGCCAGCAGACTTCGGTGCGGTGACAGGAGCGCGAAGGAACAAGCGGCATGTGATTGTGCAGTTTGGGTGGATCGACCAAGCAGGAGCGCGATTGCGGCAACTGCATGGGCAATAAAAGAGGTTCAAAGAAGCCATCTGGCGCCGAGCGGCCGCGGAATGCCGATCAAGTGCGAGACGAGCGCCCATTGGCACTTGCATCAACCGTCCTTAGCCGCTGAGCGCCGTCTGCTGCACAGGAGGCGGGCGAGCGAAATCAGGACGCGAGGTTGGCGGCTCGACTCTTCGGTACTATTGGACTTGGCCCTGTGAGTGGTTGTCTCAACGCTGCTCTCCGCCGCCTGTGCACCTCAGCAGCAGCAGGTCGGAAGTGAATGGATGAGCTGGCATGCAGGAGCGCCTGTCCGAGATGAAGGAGAGCGCCAATGCAGTGGTTCTGTCGGCCGTGGACAAGGGCCTCAAGTTGATTTCGGAGGGAAAGCGCCGGGACGCCAGCGTCATCGTCGGCCTGCTGCGGGAGCCATTGCTGGGAAAGTTGATTGTGGAGGAGGACAAGGCTGCCAACAACAACATTCTCTTGACTGCACTCCACAATGATCTGGCAGACCTCCGTGCGCTCCCGCCTATCCTTATTACAGCCGACAGACAGCCGCGGCCACGGATGCCTTGCCACTGAGGTGATGCCCAGTCTTCACAGCTGTGCATCTGTGCAGTTATGTGCCGGCTGGAGGTTGGAGAGGACCTGCACGCCACCACGCTACTGGCGCAGAGGCCAGGGGACAGCGCCATCCACCTTGCTGCGCTGCACAGGGCGCCTCGCTGCGTGGCCGCCCTGCTGACGGCTGGGGCGGACGCCTGCCTGGTTGCCAGCAGCACATACACACCCTTGCACTATGCAGCATGCACACGCATGGTCGTGGCTGACGATGGCGACTTGCTCCCGCTCGTGCGCCCCCCTTACCTCCTCCACCAAGCTGCCGCCCAGGGTCCTTCCCATACATTTCGCGACTGACGGGTCAAGGGGGGGGGGGGGGG
>BHFV01000231.1:0-36903 GCA_003568905.1 Trebouxiophyceae sp. KSI-1
GGGGACGCTTCAGGCACCCAATGTGCAGGCGCGAGGGGCCGCAGGGGGGAAGGGGGACCTGTAGGTGATGGTGTTGGGCCGCAGCTCAGGCGTCGCGCGCATGACGCGCCACAGCTCGAGCGCCTTCTCCCAGTCCTGGCGGTGCACGCACTGCTGGATGAGCTTCGTGAAGGCCGCCTCGCGCGGCTGGAAGCTGGAGTTGCGGATGAGCGACTCGACTTCGCCGGTGCCGGCGCGCGCGCGGTCAACGCACGTCCTGCAAGAAAAAAAGGGGCGGCTGGGGTCAGCCGGCTGCGTGGGCGCTGGCACGGGAGGCAAAGCGAGGCATGGCGGGGCCCAGCATCCTGTGCTGGCAGGCCGGGCCTGGTTCGGAGTGTCTGCCCGCGACTAGAGGCTCTGGGGCGTGCAAGGGGGAGGCACCTCAGCTCGTCCATGTCGTGGGGAGTGACGACCCCTCCGCGCGGCGGCGGGCCATCAAAGCGGCGGCGGCGGTGCTCCGGGCCGCGGTACCCGCTGCCGGGCGGCCCCGGGCGGCGGCCGCCCGGCCCGCTGCCCTCCGAGACACTGCCGCTGGAGCCATGGCCATTGGCCAGCGGCGCGGCGCCGCCGTTCGCGCCGGGCCCCGTCTGCTCCTGCGCCTGCGCGGCGCGGTCCCGCTGCTGCCGCGGCGGGCGCGGCCGGCGCGCGTCCACTGCCTGCCACTGCTGCGAGCTGCCGCCGCTGTCGCGGCTGGTGTTGCTGGCTGGCGAGGCCTCCTGACCGCCCTTCTCCGCCATGGCACCCGCTGCGCGATCTCCGCCCTCGGCCGGCGCCCTGGCGCTGCTCCCCGGCCGCCGGCCTGCGGGGCCGCCGAAAGCGCTGGGCGCGGGGGCGGGAGCCGGGCGATCGGCGCCGCGACGACGAGCGAATGGCCGCAACGGGCAATCAGGAGCGCGCCCAGAGTGTTCCGAGAAGCCGCCGTGCCCCGATCGCGGCCTTACGAGAGCGACCTCGGGCCTGGGAGGGTGGGGATGGCCATAGCAGGCGGATGTAAGCCGTTTCGACCGGCGCAATCGCCCAGCAGGACGGACAAAACGTCAAAGCTGACCCACTGTCGCTGCCAGGCGCAGCCGCAAGCCCGCGCGCCTGTGCGTTACGCCCGAGTGCTGCCCGCTAGCCCGGGATGGGCGCGACGCCCGCTGACGGCCCCCTCTCGTGCCCCTGTTCCGGATCGGCCGGGATCGGATGCATGGGGCCATGAGAGGCGAGTATGGGCGGCCGCGCAGCGGCAGGGGGGCCAGTTGCCAACGAGCTGGCCTTGACGGCGCGACGCGCTGATCCGGGGCGGGCGGGTGCCGGCGTGGCACGCCGCGTGTCCCGTGGCGGGACAGGGGTTGGAAATCGCGACTGGCGGCGAGGAAGCAGCCGCGTTCACAGCCAGAACGGCCGCCCGGGGCAGCCAGTACTGGTGCGGGTGCTACGCCCCGGCTGGCCCAACGTGCAGTGCTACCTTCCCGGGGAGGGGCCTCGGCTACCGAGCGAGGAATTTCTGGCATTATCGCGAACCGAAAGCTTGCGGAGAGCGCACGGCTGGCCAGGGCGCCATCCCGAAAGGCATGGCGTCGTGCCTGGGGAACCCAGGCATTATGAATCGCGCTGAATCGCCATGGGATCAGCCTGGGGCTGGTATGAGAGCCCACCTGCGCTGCTGCCGCGGCCGCCGCGCGCCTTGGGGCCTGCTGATCACCAGATGGCCGCCCGCCGCTGACTCCGGCGCGCTCCGCGGCCCCCTGACGCCGGTACTACGCCGGCAACCCTTCGGGCGGCTTGCCCTCCTCCGCACGGCTCCGCTGCGGCCTTAATCTACCTCCGACAGCGGCGTGAGATCCCTTGCTCCCACTCTTTGGCTCGGCTGGCAGGCGGCTGGAGCTCGCGAAAAGACGATCGTGCTGGCGAAGAACGCTCAGACGGAACAATGTCTCAGAAGTGGGGCGGGGATGGCGGCATGTTGCGCCTACCCTAGAGACGCTGCAAGCTGCAGACACCAGTCTGCCAGGCGCTCGTGCAAGGCACTCACCCATTGTCGCTTCTCCTGTCGCCAACTGATTGCATCGGCTTGAACATTCCGCAGAGATCAGCATTCCAGCACTCAAAGCGACCAGAAATTCGCACATGCAGGCATCGGAATGCCCAGCCGGGCCCCGCTTGGGCGCGGCCAGTGATCGCGGTGCGGTCAAATCTGTGCGTATAAGAGCATTCGTGCTGCCTGGTCCTAACGGTGGGGCGTGGCGAGCGTGCGGTGTGCAGCGCATGCGGCCAACCGAGCTGCGTGGACGTCAGAGCGCGTGGCCTGGACGCGTACGCTGTCAGGCATGGCACCGTATGGCCATGTACACGAACTAAGTACGGCTGTGGCCTTGCCAGAGCCAGTAGCAAGACCAAAGAAGTTGGCATGTGTGCTCACAGGCAAACACAGAGGTGGCAAAGGCAGTGCAGTTGCCGACCAGGCTCAACAACATCCCGCACCAGCGTGAGACACGCCAGTTCTTCTACAAGGATGTCACGGAAGCGATCCTGGCCGCCGTCAGGGCCGGCGAGAGCCGCATGAGCGTGCGGTGCGCCTCTCAGCCCGCTCGTGGCTCCCCGTGCCGCCAATTATTTGCTCGCAGCAATAATTGCGTATCTCCTCACGATTCTCAAGCTGATGCCAGTGTGATGGCGGCAGGTGCACCGTGCCGGAGCTGAACGTCGAGATGGACGTCTTCCGCATCGGCACGCTGCTGGAGCTGGTCCGAGAGGTGTCGCTTGTCCTGCCCCCTCCCTGCTCCTCACATATTGGTAGGCAAATGGATCCATAATAACGGGCTGACCATGGACGCGAGTGTCGCTGTCAGGTGGCAACCGCGCTGGCGCTGGACGGCGCACGGGTCAAGGTGTGCGTGCAAAAGGCGATGGGCCAGGGCGTGTTCCAGGTGCCTCCCCATTCTCTGCCAGTCATGCTTCCTGTGCAGAGCCCGAGGCAGGCGCCTCGCGCCCTGAATCCCCAGGGACGCCTCGGGCGGCAGCATGGGCATGTGCTTGGCTCAGCATGCTGCGGAGACTTGCTGTCCCTCATCGATGATGTGCGGGATTGGGCCGGGGTGCTTGCCCCAGGCAGCTGTCACCGGCCTGACCGCTCTCATCCGTGCGCCCGCAGGGCCTGCCGCTGAGCCTGTCTGGCGTGCGAGCCATCATGGACCGCATGGTGCTCCCCACCTCCTTCCCCTCTGACCCACCGCTCCTTCACTCCTCGAACCCCTGCCTGATGCAGTGGGGTGCATTGCAGACTGCAATGGAAGCGCGTCTAGCCAGGCTCAAGGCAGAGGCGCTCCAAGGCAGGGCTTGTGCACCATTTGATCACGCAGGGAAGCTACTGGAGTCACGTGCCTGGCGCATGCAGACACATGCTCAGGCAGAGTATGGCTGCCGCTGAGCAACGCCGCGCAATACGCTGAGCAACGCCAAGCAACGCTGGGCTCACGGCACACTGCTGTGCCGCTCGACGGGGACTGATGCCAGCGGTGCTTTCGCCCGGAAACACGCAGGACTGGGGAGACGCAGCCGACTTTGTGAGCTTTGGCCACGTCGCGGCCGACCAGATCGACGAATCGGCCGTGTATGTGCTGATCGCGCCCCAAAACGTGGTCGGCAACACCATCATGACGCCGCTGCTCGAGATGGTGGGTTGGACGGCGCTCCTCCCTCCTCCCTGGTCCTGCTTTGAGCGGGCGGGAGGGGACGGCAGCTTCAGATCGACTCTTGCCTGTCTGTAACGGCGGGTGGAAAGACAGGCTGGCCGGTTTCTTGCCGGCGTGCTTTGCAGAGGCATGCTGCTTCGACGAGGCCGGCTCGGGCCATGCCAGAGGTGCCTCCTGCCTACTGGGTGCGGACAGGGCAGCGCTGGCCTCTGCGGCATGCAGGGGGGCGTCGCAGCTGTGGCAGGCACCATGCCTTGCAGCTTCTCCCTCTGTCTGCTGCCGCGCCTGCTGCTGGCCTGAAAGTAAGGTGCTGCTCCCGGGTGCCTGCAGGTGGAGGCGGCAGAGGCGGCGGGCAAAAAGATCGTCACCATCAACCCGCTGCTGAAAGACATCCCCTCTGCGGGCAACGTGATGCAGATCAGGCACCGCCCACCTCCGCTCCTTGGCACCCCCTCGCTGCCACTGGAGGCAGCGCTGCAGCTGCACACGCGGCTGCTCGCCATTCTGGCCTGACTTCCGCTGCCAATGGCTCCGCGCCCCTTCCTGCCCGACCGCCCCTGCTGCTGCCTGCATCAAATGCCGCTTTGATTCACAGCAAGTTCGCTCTGGGTGACCTGCAGCCTGCGTCAAATGCCTATCCCATCATCTCCTTCATGGCCTCCTTGCGCTGCATCGAGGCTCACGTGCGACTCGCAGGGGCCGCAAGGAGCGCATGGACTTTGCCGACAGCTTCACCGTGGCCTACCACTTCCGGCTGCTGTACCGCTCCAGCGCCATGATGTTCCCCATCATGGGCGCTCTGCGAAAAACGTACGGCCAGCCGTGGCAGGCGCGCCCCGCCCCCTCTCTTTCCCCCAGTCGCACCTTCTTCACTCCTCCTGTGGCCGCCTTGCCCTGCTCACTCTGAGAGGCCAGGCTCGCGCGCGCCAGCCAGCCTGCAGCCCCTCCTGCGCGGGCAATGCACGGCACGCCGCATGCGCAGGGGGCGCACAGGAGGCCCCCGCCCCTCGATTCGCAGCCGGCAGCCTCACAGACTTTTGAGGCTTGCTGCCACAGCCCTGCTCTCTCACCAGACTAGCAGGAGCAAAGACCCAGCAGCAGGCAGCCCACCGCCAGCCCGCTCCGCTCCACAGAGCAGCCGCTGAGCAGTGCCAGGGTTTGGCATCGACCCGGAACCCTGAACCCTACTTCTATCCCCTTAGGGTTTATGCTTTGCAGGTTTACAAGCGCGTCGACACCGGCAAGCGCGAGGAGGAGTACCGGCCGGTGGGCGAGTTCGAGCGGCAGCCGGGCGGTGGCGAGCTGACGCCGCTGTTTGCTGTCCGGCAGCGCTCAAAATCGGCCTGGAGTCGCTTCTTCTGAGCGTGTTTAGGGTTTAGGGTCCCTACTGCAGGGCTGCTCGGCTGGCACACCCGCCGGCCGCATGCCAGCAAATGCCCCGGCGGCAGGGCAGGGCTGTGTTTTTTGGGGCTGGAGCGCCTTCGGCCTGGTAGGGGCGTTTTTTGATCGCACCCGGGACTGGGGAGGCCTACTGGCCTGCAGAGAAGACATTTGGAGCGTGAGGAGGATCTGGACAGCTTGCCGCTTGCATGAACTGGCTCGAATTGCACCGTCGAGATCTCTTGGACTGCTTACAGGAGGCACGTTGCGCAGTCGGTGGCCTTGTGTGAGGCTCGGCCACGAGCTGGCTTGTTGGCGACCCAGTCAGAGCTGCAGCACGAATGAGCAGATACCAGCAAGCAAGAAAGCAGCTGCCGGCAAAACGCTCGGGGAGGGGGAGGTTTATGGTTGGCAGCCATCCGCCAAGCAAGGGCTGAGACGGCCCCTGCAAAGGAAAGAGCGCTGCGAACAGGAGGCTATGCGCGCTGACTAAATGTCGTTCGCATGCAAAGCAAGCGGGGACCAACTGAACCTGAGTGGCAGCAGTGGAAGCAGCGGCAGCAGCTACACCGCCTTTACCAGCAATCAGCATGACAGAGCATCAGGCTGCTCGCCGCCTCGTGGGCGGGGATACAGCCCCATATTTGGGTTGCTTTGGGCTGCTGGAAACGCAGCTTTGATCGCAAAAGCAGAGGCGTAACCAGGCTCACAGCGTGCTTGAATGGCCTCTTCTACGCCTTCAGCTTCAGCTTGCGGCCCGTGCCAGTGCCCGGGTTGTACAGCAGCAGGGCAGAGGGTGGAGAAGGAGAGGACGGCGCAGGCGGCAGACTCAGGGTGCCGGTCGCGAGACCACGCAGCAGCGAGTCCTGGCCGGTGCTCGGGAAGCTGCTGCTGCTCGGCGACGCCACGGTACCAGCTGTGCCGGCACTGAGCGAGGGTGGCGACTGCTCTGCACCTGCGTGCGCTGTGCATTGGGTCAGACGCTGGACTGGTGGGTCCCCGCCATCTTAGCTTGAGCCAGCGCTTGTTGGGGTGGACTGACCTGTTGTCTGCAGCAGGGTCCTGCCAGCAGAGTTCGCCCCGACGTCGACGTCGAGCGTCCCAGCAAACACCTGCTGCGACGACCGTTCCGTCCTCAGACTTGGCTGCTTCGGCTGCTGCCCCTGCAAATGCGGTGGGCTGCTCGCCTGGGCGGCCAAGCTGTCGGGCTCGAAGCCGCGGCTCAGGAAGGGCTCGCCCTCGCCGGCGCCAGCGCCGCCGCTGGCCTCAAGCTCAAACTCGAGTCGCGCGCCCGCGCGCGCTGGGCTGCGCTGTTCCAGCACGTCGCTGACGCTCGCGCAGGCCTGTCGTGCGGCCAGCAGGAACAGCAGGCACAGCTACACACAGGCACGGGCAGCTGCGTCAGCGACCCGGCGGCGTTCTGTCTCTGGGGCTGGACGTGGCTGCGCGGGTAGCGCACCGCCCCGCAGAGGCGCGCCACCATCGCGCGGGCGCCGCGCGAACCCGTGGAAAAGGGGCCGAGTCGGCGGTGGAAAACCCGCAGCGGGCGGCGGAGTGTGCGTGGGGGCGCGTGCACGTGCGGAGCGGCGTGGGCCGTGGGCCGTCGCAGCCCGGAGACACGCGCAGTCAAACGCGGAGGCTTTCTTGTACGCCAGGTGGCCGCGGCCGTTCCAGTGGCGGTGTAGGGCTTTTACGGTTACAACAGGTTTTTTGAATTCGGATCTTGTTGTTATTGGTCTGTCTCTGTCCTTTCAGTTGGTCTGTCCCAGAAGCAGCTCGTGCCGCACAGTCAGCTGCTCCTGGGCGCCGCCGCGGCCCGTGCAGCGCATGAGAAGCAGCGTGTTGGGCAGCAGCTTGGCCGAGCGCAGCGTGCCCATGGCAGTCACGAGCGGCTTGCGGTCCGGCAGCACCTGCAGGCCAGCGAGGGCCGTTCAAGCGCCAGCCATGCTTCACAAGCTGCACCCGCTTGGAAAGGGAGGCGCACCAGGTCGTATGTGTTGCCCGGCTCGGCCAGGCAGTCGGTGACCCAGTCAAAGACGGCAGCCACCGGCTCATCTGCGTTGAAGCTGCCCTGCAGCAGCAGCCCCTCTGGCAGCCGCACGCGCACCGTGCACTTGGTCGCCCGCGGCTGCGGCTGCTGCTGCGCCAGCCGCAGCTTCTCCCGCATGGCGCGCGTCATCAGCACCTGCAGTTCGAGGCTGGCGTCAGCCAGCCACTAATAGCCTTGCGTCTGTCTGTTTGTGTGAGTGCCACGCACCGGACCCCCGCGCCCGCACATCCCGGCCTCTCCCTGGCGAAAGATTTGCAAAGACTCTGTGTCAAGTCATAGGTGTCAAGTCATAGGCGAGAAGCTGCGGGGGATAGGGCTGGCCTCGCTCTGCTCCCGCTTGCGCCGCGCCTCCAGCATGGCCGCCTTGAGCTCCGCGGGCGTCCGTTTGAACACCCAGTCGGGCACGATCTCCCCGGCTCCCTCCGGCGCCGACGGCAGCAGCACCTGCGTCTGCCGGTCGCAGGGGCCGCTGCTGGCCGGCGGCGGCCGCGGCTCGCTCGGGCCCTCGACCGCAGCGCCACCGCCGTCTGCATGCGCATCACACACGCGTCATGCCCATGCCTGCATTTCACCGCAGTCGGCGATGCAGGCTGCAGGGAGAGGCACGCCTGCTGGGGCTGCGCTGGCTGCAGGGGACGGCTGCAGCAGGCTGAGCGCCGCCCGCACCTGCTCCAGGTGCTCCTCGCCCTCCGGCAGCACCGCAAAGGCGTCGGCGGGGGAGCCGTCGGCCGGCTCCGCGACCTCGACTTGGAAGCCGCATGCCTGCGGCAGGACCCGCCGCTGTCAGCCTACGCCGCGTATGGGGAGCAGAAAGCCCGGGTGGGAGGGGCAGCG
Source organism: Trebouxiophyceae sp. KSI-1 (assembly GCA_003568905.1). Lineage (NCBI taxonomy): Eukaryota > Viridiplantae > Chlorophyta > Trebouxiophyceae > Trebouxiophyceae sp. KSI-1. Next base: position 7,981 of record BHFV01000231.1, read on the forward strand.
CCTGCAGCAGCTCCAGGCCTCCCTCGGGTTCCACCACAGCCGCCTGGATGCGGGGGTTGCCCAGCCGGACCCTGCGGAAGCGCTCCTCCCCAGGACTGCGGGCGATGTTGCCCAGCAGACGAGCGAGCACCGCCCGCGGCTCCTCAGGACCCGCCCTCAGCAGCTCAATGGCGGCGCAGACAGCCTCCGAGGCTGCCGCTGCCTCGGCGTCTGGCGCGTCCCCTCGCGAATGGGCGGCTGCGGGCGGCTGAGCTGCGCCGCTGCCGTTGGCCCCGCTGGCGGCGGCAGCCACAGGCGCGGCTGGCTTTGAAATCGCCCGCTCATGCCTGGCGGGCTGAGTCTCTGGCTGGGCTGAGGCTGCAGCGCCAAGACGCTGCGGCCTGCCCGCAAAAGCGTTGGGGTTGGCGGCTTGGCTGCTGGGTGCTGCAAGCTCTGAGCCGCCGCGCCTGCCAGGCGCAGAGCTGCCTGCCTTCTGCCTGTCGGGCACCGGCCTTTGCTCCTGCGGGTCCAAGTCTGCCTTCAGCTTCAGGAGCGGACTCTCCTGGGTGGAGTAGGGCAGCACGCTACACCAAGTGGAATGCCTCCGGCATGGGAGATGGCGGCAGCACCTTGCTGGGCTCGTCGCCGGCAGTGCCGAGGCGATGGCCGTGCCCTTTGAACCCCTTCTTCCCCCCAAACACCTTGCTTATCTTTTTGAAGGCGTCGTCCATGATCGAGCAGGCCTAGTTGGCCGTGCTCCCAGTTGGACGGCAGCGCACGGTTACCTGGAGATCACGACCAAGTACGAACGCAAGCCTGGACCAACACAGACCGGCGATCGCCTGGACGAACTGCAAAATCTCGGGGGTTTGAAGCTGCGAAGGTCAAAACCAGCGACAGCCAACAGCTCGCTCGAGACCAGTCCGGTTTCACGCTGTCCTCCTCTGCTGTTAGTGGAGTCAATAGAGCTCCCTGGTCGATCGAGATCACAAGTCCATCGTTCTCTCTGTGCGGCGCGTCGCAACTGCCGCGCGGCATGTCCACAGTGCCAATCAGCAAAGAACTGCCAGTAGCTCCTGTCACGAGATGTCGAGAGGCCGCAGCAGCAGCTCAGGGCTGCTTCAGAGCCTAGTTGGCTCGCTGCTGCGCCTGCTGTGCGGTTTAGGGGACGCCGGGCTGGAGGGCGTCCCAACGGGGAAGCAGCCCGGGCAAGCTTCCCCTCTGCTGTGACCTGTTGAAGTGCCAATGGGACGCTTCCGCCAGGTTGAAGGTCTTGAATTAGCCATTAAGGGATTGTGGATCGCATGACAGGCAGAGGAGCCCCTTCACGCTCACCTTCACGTGGCACCTCGAGGTCAACCTTCTTCAGCTTGTAGTCTTCTCTGCCTTAGTGACATTGGGAGTTGTGATCTTCTACCGGCTGCTGATGCGGCTGCTGGTGCGCTTGCCCTTGCCAGAACCATCCTGCACGCCAGGAGTTGCGAGCTGCACTACTGACCAGCGGTAACTGGGGCACAGGAGCGTGCAAAGACTTGGAGCGATTTCCGCGCCCAACTCAAGCTCCTGCTGGCCGCTCTAGGTGCCTACACGTGCTGCGCGTTCCTCGCCGTGACTGCATTTATGCCTGTCCAGAGGGGCGGAAGTGGCGGCGACCTGGTGGCCACTCTGGCGAGGTGAGACAAAGCATGTCCGTCCCGAAGTGAGCAAGGCATCCGTTTTTGGGCCTCAATACCTGTGTCTCTGATGCAGGGCGACCGTGCAAGCGCTCGCTGGCAAACAGTGGATAGGCAAGCGCGGGCAACAGCCTTTCCTGCCAGCGGTGGCCTGGCAGGTCGTCGTCCTGGCGCTGGCAGCGTTGATACTCCCGCTGAGATCCCGCAGACTGGGCCATGCTTGGCTGCAGCGCTCGCTCGCAGCTGCTGTCGCGCACGGGCTGTCGAGAGCGGCGCAGCCGGCTCGGCTGCGGAAGCCGCAGCGTTTGCCTCCTGCCCGGACGTGAATCACGGCCCTGCAGGCCTCTAGGACGCAATGTTGGCAATTGAGGCTTCAGAAAGGAGTACATAAAGTTGTTTCTTTGTCGGCCAGGTTGGCATGAGCAAGAATGCAGCTCTTGCAAGGTCCGAATCACCGCTCGCATCTACCACCTTCCGTTTCTTACTCTACTCAAGTTCGGAGAGAGCATGGCGGGGAGCGACGACGGTAATCTCCCATGGCCATGCCGAAGGAGGGAGGGGCCGGGCCAAGTAGCACCCTTGCCGCCGGTAGCAATTGGCTATGATGCGCCAGCTGGCTTGGTCTGACCTGCGGGCCTGTTCCCTGGGTTCTTCATTCCCGTCGTGATACGCTCCACTCCAACCAGGTTGCTCCGCTCCGACACAATGCGAGCACCGAGTGCGGCCTGCTCTGCAGGCGACCGGCGCCTGGCGTCCGGCAAGTCGGCTGCGAAGAACAGGCTCGCCCAGCAGTAAGACACCCCATCTCCACACAAGCTGTCTAGCACATTTCCGTCTCTCGGCGAACTGACCGCCTCTGGCCCGACCTGCAAGACGCTATCGGCAGAAGAAGAAGCAGCAATTTCAGGAAGCGGAGAAGCAGATACGGGAGCTGCAAGAACGCCTGGCGGAGCTGGAGGTCAAGGCGCAGGCAGTGAACGAGCGCAACCGCGTCCTGGAGACTGCGAGGCAGAGTTTAGAGGATCCAGGAAACGAGGCACATTTCTGCCCAGCCTTGCTCACTTCCATACACCTCCTGTCTGGAAGCTTCAGCCTTGCTGCAAGCGCAGGACGCGGGTCTGGCGGACAGGAAGGCGTGGCAGGGCCCGGGCACGCCGGCCGCCATTGCCCGCCTGCTCAACAGCACCCGCCGCGGCCTTCCACCGGTCGTGAGCGAGGAGGACGCAGCCAAGATGCTGCCGGGGGACTTGGGAGGCATCCGGCACGAATACGTGTCCAACCTCGCGCTGCTGCTGGTCAAGGGGGCGGAGCCTGGAACCCCGGGTGCCCAGGAGCTGGACGACTACGTCAACGCCCAGGCAAGAGCCTGCAGCCCGCGCTCTGCCCGGCTTGCCAGGCTGGCCAGCCAGCCGACTCGACACATGCCACTGCTGCAGCGGCGCAACTGGACGGCGCTGATGGACAGCCTGTCGGAGGCCTCCATGCGCTCGCTGATCCTCGAGCGCCTGCGCGAACCTCTCAAGGTGTTCAAACACAGCGTGATCCGGGCGCTGGCGCTGACGCCCGAGCAGAAACGCGCGCTGCTTGCGCTGCGGCGGGGCGTCCGCCAGGAGCTGGAGGAGGTCGAGCGCGCCCGCTCCGAGGCGGCGGCCATCCTGGAGAAGGCGCGCCTAAACTCCGGCTTTGGATTTTGGAAGTTTGGGAAATTAGAGCCAGTTTCCCAATGGAGTGTAGTACGGATGAGGAGTCGGCCTGGCGCGAGCTGCAGCCGTGCTCTTGACCTGTGCCCCACCTCACAGTGATTCTGTCTCACGGCCCCCAGGACCTCGCAGGGCTAGAGCCGAGTTGGTGGTGTGCTCCTCCTCCTCCTCATTCTGGAGCTGCATCATCAGGGTTGGCGGGAAAGCACGAGTTAGGGTTGACGGTTTAGGTTCCCCTACCAGTTCCCAAGCTCTTAAATCTAGAGCCAGGGAGGGCTGCCGACTGGCCTGGCGTCATGTCGCTGCTGCAGTGTGCTCGGCCGCACGGCGGCAAGCCGGACACGCCGTGGCGCCACGCAGAGTTCTTCGACCGCGTCGCCGCGCTGGAGAAGCTCAAGCACTCGCTGGTGGCTGAGCGGCGCAGCTTTGGAGGACTCAAGCGCGCCTGCTGGGAGGCGAGCTCTTGCCCCCTTGCGCCAGCAGCACTGCAGCCTTCTGCATGGGCACAATTGGTATGGAAGTTGCATGTGAGCAAGGACAGGGCGGCGGCTGCACTCGCGGCACGGGGTACTTGAGTTTCGCTCTTCTTGCAATGTGGGCAGCATGCCTGGCGTCCCGCCCAGCAGTAGCCGTGCGGAGGCTGAAGAAATGGTCGCTGGGGCGCGGCAGATAATCACGCCGCTGCAGGAGGCACGGGCGCTGGTGGAGGGCTTCCCCGACTGCCTCCTGGTGAGCCACCCCCTTGCCCGGCTTTGCAGATGCATCTCACGCTCTGCCGCCTTTTGCAAGCCACATGCGGCTCAGACAGGCTGCTCTGGGGCCAGCCGGGACAGCTGTCATGGTCAGCGGCAGGCAGCCAGGCCCCTCGCAAGGATTGACAACATTTGCTTGTGAGCTGCGCTAGCAGCTAAGGCACGGACGCCCCTCAGACCGACAGACCCATCTGACCCTGTGTGGCTGCTTCCGGCAGGACGTGATGGTGCTGACCGACTACCTGGAGGCGGAGGAGCAAGGCACGCTGCAGGAGTGGCTCGAGAAACACGAGGGCAAGGGCTACCAGCTGCCGCAGCAGCTGCAGCCGCCACAGCCGCCGCCGCAGGCCGGGCCGCTGCAGGCGCCCTGCGGCCCGACAAGCAGCCTTCACAGCCTGAAGAGCGAGCAGGGCGCGTCGCGCGAACCCCACCTGAGCTCGACGCAGGCAGAGCTGCGGGGGGAGTTAGCTTGTCCTGAGAGGTGGGGACCGCTTGCAGGCACCTCTGCTTTCCAGAGCTCGGCGTCTGACCTGGCGCCGACGGACAGTAGCAACTTGTCTGGAGAGGCGCCGCTGCTGGCTGAGGATGCCATGGAGCGCTTCCCCTCGATCCCGCCCGAGCTGCTGAACGGTATGTCTTCTTCGCGCCGAGTGCATCCACTTCTGTGCCTTTTGGTGCATTGCTGAGCCCCCGCCCCGTCCGCATCAGGCTATGACGCCCGGGAGACGACCGAGTGGATGGAGCTGCTCGAGGCAGCCGGGCCGGGCATGGAGTGGAGCCGCATGCTGTAGAAGCTGCACTGCCTGCTCTTGTTCTATAGCTTGTTGCTGTGCATCTTTGACTTGGCTTGGTTTCGACGGCCGCACTGGCGCACGCTCTCTGCGCGGGGCGAGTGGACTCTTGACGGATAATTGTCCAGCGGGGGTCGTCCCAAGATACCCGTTATGTTGTAGACGATTTGTAACGCCTCACGCGGGAGCTCTCGAGAGCCCCCGCTTGAGCGCTCTCCCGTCTCCTGGTCATTCCGCATCCCCTTTTGAAAGGTGTCTCATGGCGGGGGATCGCGAAGGTACCGGCAAGGCATCCCGATGTATCGCTCCGCACGCTTATCCATCTAAATTTCAGGGCTCAAAATGTGCCTGCAGGCGACAAGCGTGCAGGCGACAAGCGCCTGGCGTCGGGCAAGTCTGCGCTCAAGAACAGGCTCGCACAGCAGTGTGCCCTCTTCCTCCGGTGAAGAGCAGCCCCCAGGCTGCTCACGCCTGGGAGCTCAGACGGTCTGCTGGGCGCAGGCGCTATCGGGAAAAGGTCAAGCAGAGGCAAAAGAACGCCGCTGAAGAACTTGCCATCCTCCAGCAGCGCCTCAACGAGCTCCAGGTCGAGACCGAGGCCCTCGACGAGCGCAACCGCCTCCTGGAGGCTGGAATCTCAAGCTCCTCGCCCTGCGCGCCTGGGAACCAGCAGGAGGTGGGCGTCTGCCTCCTCAGGTGCTGGCTGGCAAGTCGCCTCCTGTTGCTTCAACCTGAGAGGCTCGGCAGGTGCAGGAAGCCGCTCCGGCAACCAGGCAGCCATGGCAGAGCCCACAGACCCCCGCTGCGCTGGCCCGCATGCTCAATGCCATCCGGCACGGTGGGCCCCTAGTCACAGTGGCCGAGGCTGCGCAGATGCAACCTTTGGCCCTCCAAAAATTCAAACAGGAGTTTGTGTCTCGCCTGGCCATCATGCTGGTCAAAGGCGCCCAGCCAGGCACGACGGCTGGTGACGAGCTGGAGGCCTTTGTCATCACCCAGGTGCCGCGGCCACTGACGTCGTTATGCCTTGGCTCACCCTGTCGCCAGATCACTGTGCCGCCTGAGCTGCCTGCTGTGTGGCACAGAGGAGCAATCTGCACGACGTCATCGCCAGCCTGACGGCCGGCGGCATTCGGACGTTGCTGGCAGCCGGCGAAAACCAGCACAAAATCAAGGCGCTGAAGCGCGCTCTCCTGGAGGCACTGGCGCTGACGCCCGAGCAGAAGGACGCACTGCTGGCGCTGCGAGGGCGGGCCAAGAGCGAGCTGGATGCTGTGGCAGCCCTGCGCGCCGAGGCGGCCGAGATCCTGGCCAAGGTTTGCCGCCCAAGGCCAGCTGCAGTGGAAGCGCTTGCGCTGCGTACATCCGCCTGAGCAGCGAACGCTGCGTGCAGGCCCAGAAGCCAGACGAGCAGATGGTTTCCAAGAGCTCGCACGCGGCCTATCTTAGCCGCGTTCGCGCAGCAGAGCTGCTGAAGGAAAGCCTGGAAGCAGAGCGGCGCAGCTTCGTGGCGCTCAAGCTCGCCTGTCAGGAGGTGGGCCACGCTTCCAGCTTGCATGCTCCTGGGAATATGTTTCTTGTACAATCTCGCATTGGCAGTGTTTTCTGGTTGCTGCAGGTCATCACTCCCCACCAGGAGGCGAGAGCCCTGGTCGCAGCGAGCCCTGACAGCTGGCTGGACTTTATGGTCCTGACTGAGTACCTCGCTGCCGAGGCCGAGGGGCGGGGCGAGCAGTGGCTGGCAGATGGCGGCTGCACTGGCATGCCACCGTCCAAGGTGGCCTGCAGCGGCGGCCTGCAGCTCGAGTCGAGCGCTTCCCTGCAGGCAGCCGGTCACACTGAAGACAGCCCAGGCATGGCCGCTGCTCTGTAGCGGCGACCTGTGCAAATGAGCCTTGCCGTCGCCTGAGTAGCTCGTGTTGCAGATGCAGGCCAGCTGACTGCGACACCCTTCCTGGAGGATGCACCTGCCAGCAGCTGCGCCGGCTCCGACGGGCTGCCCGTCCTTTTGGAGAACCCGACGGAGCGCAGCCCATCAATACCCGTCGAGCTGATGCAGGGTGCGCAGAAGCGCTTCTTTAGTGAGAATAATGTCCGCTGGTTGTGCCTTGCTCTTGCCGCCGCCGACCGGATTCTTGTTTGTCACGCAGGTCTCGAGGGCGCCGACATAGAGGAGTGGCTGGCGCTGCTCTCCAGCGTATAGAGCTACTTGCAAGCATGCACTCAACTCAAAGCCGTGTGCATGGGACACGCGTGCACCACAAGTGAGGGGTGTACCAGTGAGGCTGTAACTGCTACCCCACTTGCGTCTCGTCACGACATTTGCCATATACGCAAAGCGAAACACCTCTCAGTAACGGAGAGTCGCTATCAAAGGCAAAAACAAGATGGCGGGGCGCCATGGAGGCGACGACGGTACAGCTTCTGCATCTCCGGGAGCGAGCGATGATTTTCCACGCCGCTATGCGACTGCCGCCCCGCTCGTGCTTATTCAAATCTTTTCAGGCCATTTGATGCGCCCGCCGGCCAGCTTCCCCGTTAGTCGGCTGCAAGCCGTCGAGCTGCATCTGCTTTTCGAGTACTCAGGGCTGTGTGCCAAGCCTGCCGCTTTTACAGTCGGCAGCATGCCCTTCGCTCGCTTCCGAGGCAGCAGGACTTAGAGTTGCATTGCCTTCGTCGTCTACCGCGCTCTGACTCTGCTCTTCCCACAGATGGCACATCCTCATTTGAGGGGCCCGCACTGGTCTCCAGCCAAAAGCTGGCTTGTTTGGTGGTGCCCCCAATCCCCTCCACCTCCTCTCCTCCTCTCTGGCTGACGCAGAATGCTGGTTGCTGCACAGGCGACAAGCGCCTGGCCTCCGGCAAGTCTGCCGTCAAGAATCGCGAGGCACAGAGGTGAGACCTTCTTGCAAGTTCCTGCATGATGACAAGCTGAGAAGTCCCCTGCATATCTGGACAGACTGATCGTCTCCGATCCGGGCTCGCAGGAGGTACCGAGACAAGCAACGGCAAAAGATGGCCGACGCAGAGAAGAAGATTTGTGAACTCCAGGGAAAGCTGGCGGAGCTGGAAGTCAAGGCGCAGAGGGAGGCGGAGCGGAACCGCCTTCTCACGCACGCAAACTCGCTCAAGCAGAGCTCGGAGGAGCCGGAGGAGGCAAGCTGGCACTGCTTCCTAAGCTGCCAACCGCTTCCTACCCCTTCCTCTGTTCCCAACCCGAGACCTTGCCATGCAGGACGCTGGCGCTGCCAACCGGCAGCCGTGGCTGAGCGCCAAGTCGCCTGCAGCGCTCGCGCGGCTGGTGAACTGCATGCGGCGAGGGGGCAGCCCCGTGACAGAGGCCGAGGCTGCGCAGCTCACCGTTAGTGACCTGCACAGATTCAGGCACGAGTATGTGACAAACCTGGCCCTCATGCTGGTCAAGGGCGCGGAGCCAGGCACGCCTGAAGGCGACGAGTTGGAGGCGTATGTGACTGAACAGGTGTGACTGACCTCCCAGGGCACACTGCCGCGCCCGTGGCTGCCTGCTGCGCCGCCTGAGGCGGCCGTTGCGTGGCGCAGAGGGAGAATCTGCACGCCTTCTTCACCAGCCTGTCCCCCAGCGCGATGCGCGCGCTCGTCCAGGCCAAGCAGTGCGCGCTGCTCAAGGTGCTGAAGCCCGAGATGGTCCAGGCGCTGGCGCTGACGCAGCAGCAGAAGCGCGCGCTGCTCGCGCTGCAGCAGCAGGCCAAGGCCGAGCTGGAGGCGCTGGACGCCCAGCGGGCCGAGGCGCTGGCCACCATGGCCCAGGTTTGTCTCGAAAACGATCAGCAATAGTCTTTTTTTGCCAAGTATCAAGCAATCTCGGCTACCTGGGTCGGTCTGCTGCTGCGACTGTGTCTGCTGAGTTGCCATCCGCCCTGAGCTGCGAATGCTTCGCGCGCAGAGCATGGGGACGACCGGCGGCTCGGCGTGCGGCAACCCGCACGCCGCCTTCCTGGCCAGGGTCACTGCGGTGGAGCTGCTGCGGGACAACCTCGTGGCGGAGCATGCCAGCGTCGCCAAGCTGAAGCTGGCCTGCCAGAAGGTGGGCCGGTGCTGCCGGCAAGCGTACCTGGTGGGAGAGCTACTGGCAGGGTCCCACGCTGCAGGGCTGACTGGGGGCCTCGCAGGTGGTGACGCCGCACCAGGAGGCGCGTGCGCTGGTCGCTGCGCACCCGGACAGCTGGCTCGACTTTGCGGTGCTCGGCGACTTCCTGGCGGCGGAGGCGGAGGGGCGGGCGGAGGCGTGGCTGGCGAGCCACAGCGAGCGCGGCCAGCCGTCGTCAGAGACCGGCAGCACCCGCAGTCTGAAGCCCGAGCCAGGTAGGATTCGGCCAGCAGCGAGGCGCCCAGGGCTGGCTTCTGCTCCCTCAGGCGGCCCGGGTCTGACTGGAGGGCGGCTTGCAGCAGAGGGGAGCCAGCTGTTCCCGGAGGTCGCGCCTGCCAGCAGCAGCGACGGCGGGTCTGACGGCCTGCCCTTCCTGGTGGAGAGCCCCATGGAGCGCTTCCCGTCGATCCCCGCCGACCTGATGCAGGGTGCGTCTGCATGTCACCTTGCTGGCCCTTTTCTTGCCACACTTGCACCCGTTCCAATGCCGTTGACTGTGGCCTGCCGATCGCACAGGCCTGGAGGGCAATGACGTGGAAGAGTGGATGGCGCTGCTGGCGGCACCGCCGCAGGGTGGCCGCTTGCAGTACGGGATGCTGTGAGTCTGTCTGTCTGCTTTATGGAGAGCTTCGGCGCACGCAGCGTGCCACATCCGCCGACGCACAACATTCTGCCCCTGGGAAGGGGAGCTGAACTTGATTGACCCTTCCTGCGTGTCATAGTTTTTACACTCCCATGTTCTCCCTACGATTGCAAATCTAGAGTTGTACACCGACTCCTGTGCTAGTGTGGTCCAGAAAACAAGAAACAGGACAGATCCACGTCCCTGAAACTTCTCACTTAAAACGGCATTGGAAGAAGCAAACGCCGCAGCTCTGCGTGAGACGGTCAGGAACATGGCGCCCCCCAGCGACGAAGGTGTAGCATCGCCTTTTCCGGAAGCTGGGAGCCATCACATGCAGCTCGGCTGACGCAGCGCCCGGCTTGCCCAGCTGCGTGTCGTTGAGGACTGGCTCCCATCACGATCGGCTTTGCTTTGTGGCAAGCCCCCGGCGTGCGACCGTCTGTCGGGTCATTGGCCCTTGCTCTGTCAGAGCGTCTTTTCTCGACCAGCGGCCGGGGCCAGCTACCGCCTTTGCGGCCATCGATACCTCCCCTTCATCGATTGATCGCCTGCTGAGACATCCCTCTGCGCTTTGCCTTTTCTGTCAGCAGCATGCCATGTGTCCGCACGCTTTGCACTCTCCATGATGGACCGGTCCTCCCCCGTCCATGGGCCTCCAAGGGACTGAGGCCAAGCTGGCTTGCGCAGTGGTACACTTCCCCTCATCCCTCCCCTCATCCCTGGCTGACTGGCTGACGCAGACCGCTGGCTGCGCCGCAGGCGACAAGCGCCTGGCGTCCGGCAAGTCCGCCCTCAAGAACAGGCTGGCGCAGCAGCGTTACCGGCAAAAGCAGAAGGAAAGGATGCATGAAGCGGAGAGAGAGATCGCCGCGCTGCAGACTCGCTTGGGGGAGCTCGAGCTCAAGGCACAGGCCCTGGACGAGCGGAATCGCTTTTTGGAAGCAGCAACCGCTGTTATGCCGGCCAATGAGCCCGCGCAAGAGGTGGGCGCCTGCCTCCTCGGGTGCTGGCCGGCACCCTGCCCCTCGATGGTGCGACCTGAGGGCTCGAGGCCAGCGGCAGGCGCAGGAGGCGGCGCCGGTCAACAGGCAGCCGTGGCAGAGCCCAGGCACGCCGGCTGCGCTCGCCCGGCTGCTCAACGGCATGCGACGAGGAGTCGGGCCCCCCGTGACAGAGGCTGAAACTGCGCAGCTGATGCCCTCCGACTTTGCCGGCCTCAACTTCGTACGCCGCCCTCCATGCAACCCACAAACGCAGCTCCTGCTGCATGCTCTGCATCCCGGCTCCTCCCTTCCATGATGCAACCCACAAATGCAGCTCCTGCTGCATGCTCTGCATCCCGGCGCCTCGCCTTTCAGGAGACGCCGCTGCCCGCCTGCCGGCTGGGGCCTCAGCACCCGCTGCTTGCTCGGCTCGAGACTCTTGCCAGCCCGCCGTTACCGCTGCCTGAAAACGCCGAACGGGCGTCCGCAGGAGTACATCTCCAACCTGGCCTGCATGCTGGTCAGGGCGAGCGAGCCCGGCTCGCCCGCGCGGAGCGAGCTGGAGGATTACGTCATCACGCAGCGGCACAACTGGTACTGCGTCATGGACAGCCTGTCGCCCGACTCGATGCGGGAGCTCATCCGGGAGAAGCGGCGCACCAGGACGGTGCCGACGCGGCCGTCCATGGTGGCCGCGATGAAGCTGAGCCCAGAGCAGCGGGCGGGCCTGCTGGCGCTGCGGCGGCAGTCGCGGGCCGAGATGGACCTCATCCAGGCCAAGCGGGCGCAGGCGGCCGAGATCCTTGCCAAGGTGCGCCGGCCGCCCAGGGACCCGCTGGGCCGCTGCTCCGCACGCGGCAGCCTGCGATGTGTAGCGGCTCGGTGGCGAGCGTTCACGCCCATGCCTTGTTTGGCTCCAGCGGCGGCGTGCCGCGCTCCGCGTCGCTGCATGTGCGATGGCCATACAAAAACGATCCCCCTCCTCCTCACTGTCAACTGTGTCGAATTCACCAACAAGTTTATCAACTCGGCGCAGATTTCCACGCATTTAATGAACCAAATATCCTCTATTTTCTATTGTCGTGCGCACAGCTGGCCGGCAGGCATGAGGCGGCCCCGCTCCGTGCGCAGGGGCACGTGGCCTTGACGGACGACGGCGAGCAGTGGCGCCACCTGGCCTTCCTCGACCGGCAGCGCGCTCTGGACATGCTGTCTGAGAGCGTGGCGCTGGAACGCCGCCTGCTGACCACGCTGAAGAATGCCGGCCACAAGGCGCGGCCCGCCTCCTGCCTGCCACGGCGCCCGGCGTGCTCAGCGCGTGTCCCGCCCCAAACGACTGCGCCGCCGCGCGCCGTGAGCCGCCCTGCTGCGTGGTGCGGCGCAGATAATCAGCCCCATCCAGGAGGCGCGCGCGCTGGTGGAGGGGCACCCGGACGCCTGGCTCGACTTCAGGCTGGTGACGGAAATCGTGGAGCAGGAGGAGGCGGCGGGAGCGGCGGCAGAGGCGCGGCCCTGCCAGCCGCCGCAGCAGGCTGGCCAGCAGCCGCTCGAGCCGGCCGCGCCGTCCGCCACCTCGAGCGACCGCAGCTGGCAGACCGAGGCTGGTGCGCCTCCGCCTCGTGCAGCCGTGCCATCGTCCGAAAGGCTGGCGGTATTGGCATGCTGCTGCTGTGCCGACAGCAGGGCGGGAGCAGCTGACGTGAGAACGGCGTGCTGATGCAGGCATGCCGGCTGCCACGCCCTTCGAGGCGGCCGCGCCTGCTGCCCCGTCGGACGCGAGCGGCGGCGCCGGGGGCGCCCCCGCGCCGCTGCCGCCCGTGGCCGCAGCGCAGATGGAGAGCTTCCCTTCGATCCCGCCCGAGCTCGTGAACAGTGCGCCGCCCCACCCTCTGCCAGAGGTTTGCTGTGCAGGGCGTGACAGCACTCTTGAGGCGTGACGTCTGCTGCTGCGTCCGCAGGCTTCGAGGGCCAGGACCCGGACGATTGGATGGAGCTGCTCGGCTCGACCGGCCCCCGGCTTGACTTCAACATGCTGTAGCACTGTCCCCTGGGGGCCCAGCCATGCAGCAGCAGTGCGCCTGAGGCCCTCTTGGCGGCCCGCGTGCGTGCGTGCCTCCCAGATGCTCCCGCGGCTGTGCCCTCTCCCCTGACCGGTCCTTGGCAGAGCTGCGGCAGAACCCGGCAGCCCAGCCGCCTGTCTGCTTCAGCTGAAGAAGGCCCATGCGCATGCACGCCTGCTCCTGTGCATTCGCCTGCTTTCCTGCCTTTCAAACCTGCTCGAATTTGCTGTTTTTATTCTTATTGCAGGGTGGCCGGGTCTGTTGACTGCAGCTCGGCAGCAGTGACTGCGAAGAGTGAGCCTGAGCTGAGTGGAGGGTCGGTGTCTGGTCACTCGTTCACACAGTGCGGGGCCCGGGCGCCGCTGCAGCGGCCGCCAGCCCTGCAGCGGCGCCATCTCGAGGCCTGACATCCAGTCGGATGGTGCTGGCGGCAGCGCAAAGCAAAAACACGGGCCGCGCAGGCCGCGCCTCAGGGCACCCAGCTCGCGCCAGAGGCGGCCGCGCAGGAGCACAATGCTCCGCCTGCCCTCGTCGCAGGCCGCGAGGCAAATGGGGGGAGCTGCGCCAGGGCGGCCGCTCGCAGCACACACTAGACACGATGGGAGTGCAATCTGAGCCACGCTGCTGCGGTCAAGCCAGCAAAGGGACGAGACAAGCGTTCTCTGTTTCGCAAACAAAATGGTGGGCGGTTCGCGCCGCCGGTGCTCGGGGCCCCAGGCGGGCTAGGGCAGCGGCTGGCGGGACCGCCGCCGCTCTCTTGCCTGCGCGCGCACGCAGTCCAGGATCTCGTCCAGCTCGCGGCAGACCTCCGTCATCGTCGGCCGCTCGACCGGCGTCTGGCGCCAGCAGGCCTTGGCCAGCTCCACCAGCTGCGGGCGGTCGCAGCAGCATCAGTGCCCTCTGCTCAAGCTGAAGTCGTGCAGGAGCAGAGCTGCCGGCGAAGCCGCCACAGTTGCTGGCAGCACGCCTCATCCCCACGAGGCTGTGCGGCGTCGACTCAGCCTCGGCGCGAGGCGATCAAAGCGACCAGATCAGGCAGGGATGGAGGCGCGCCCGCGGCAGCTCCGGGAACGGCGGCTGCACCGAGGCGCAGTCGGGCCACTCGAGCCGCGCGCCGCGCGTGACGTTCTGCATGACGGTGAACAGCGGCACGCGCGGCTGCTGCTGCGTGCGGTCCGGCTCGGGCACGCCGCCCTCCACGCCGCGCACGCCCGGCGGGCCTTCGCCGTCGCTGCTGCCGCTGTCGCTGCCGCCCGCCTCGTGCCACGGCCAGGCGAGCGTGACCAGCTCCCACAGGATCACGCCAAAGCTGCGGCGGCGCCGCGGCGGCGGCGTCAGCAGGCGGCCCCAAACACGAGCCATCTCAGGGTGCCTGCCTCTGAAAGCGGTGACAGGCACCCCAGTGTGGCTGCTTCTGGCTGGTGCCTGTGCGATCATATCAGTGAAAGGAATTATCCGCGCGATTGTCACGCAGGCAGAGGGCGGCTGTTTGCCTGAACACGTCGGCGGCGCGGCCGTTGTACTGCGCCTGGCCGGACAGCCGCTCGGGCGCGGCCCACTCGGGCGAGTTGATCTGGCCCGAGGAGGGGATCATCTCGCCCTTCATCGCGCGCGACAGGTTGAAGTCGCCGACCTGCGCGTGTGGGGACGCGCGCTCTCAGGCGCGTGGGCGTTCCAGGACATGATGTCGCGGCGAGACATTGACAGCTGGAAAAAAACAGATCGAAAGCGGAAAAAAACGACCGCTACATGCAAACGGATCGAAAGCAATGAACACGCCGTTTTCTCGCGTCGGCCGCCACAGATAGACAAACAGATCGAAGACACCCCGAAGACAAACAGATCGAAGACACCCCNNAAATTTCCCCCCCCCCCCCCCCTCCCCCACGACCTCTCGACATCTCCAGCAAACGAGTTAGAGCCCGAGCCAGCAGACTTCCGAGTCCAAAGGCAAGCCACGGACGAGGCATCGCTTGCCCTTGGCTGCTGACACCAACCGGCACGCCGGCCTGGTGCTGTGCGGGGAAGACGGGAGCGAGATGCGCGAAAAGACAGTGGAGCAGCGGCGCGCCTTGGCCTCGAACTTGTCGGTCACGAGCAGGTTGTAGGAGGTCAGGTCGCGGTGCACGATGCCAGCCGCGTGCATGTACTCCACCGCGGCCGCAGCGTGCTTGGCCAGCTCCAGGCGCAGCTGCCAGCTGCTGTACAGCCGGAAGCCGGGGCTCGCCTGCGGGCAGCCAGGAGGCGGCTCGCAACTGACTGTTAAGGGGATGGGTGCAGTGCGGGCTGCATCAGGGCATGCTGGGAGCAGGGTCAAAGAGACTCTGGACTTCGGGACACTGACCCCGCTGGGTGTGTGGCTGGGGAGGGGCCCGGCGGCAAGGCGCTCTCGTTCATGCTGAGGGACGCAGGCAGCCGCGGGAGCCTACGGAAGCGACGTGCTGCGCAGAGGCGCGGGGAGGGAGCGGGTGCGGCCGCTCGCCTTGACCTTCTGCTGCTCGGGCGTGCGCGGCGGCGCCTGGCCGGCCAGCACGTCGGGTGGCAGCTGGCTCGCGCGGCGCGCCCACTGGATGAGCGTGAAGAGCGTGCCGAAGCGGCACAGCTCCATCACAATGGCCAGCGTCACGTTCTGCGGCCGGCCGCGGCATGCTGAGGAGGCCGGCATGAGAGGATGAGGGCATTTGGGGGGTATGGTGCAAACGGGAGGGCCGGGGTGCGTGGGATGACACTACAGCATGCTGGCAGGGGATCGGCGATCCATGGGCATCCCGCCCGTGGCACAGCATTGTGCTCACATGGTGGCATAACATGGCATGGCATGTCAGCGCGGCGCGGAGTGCAGCCATCATGCCGGGCGTACAGATGGGCCTCCAGGCCGGCGCACCGAGGCAGTGTAGGGGTCGCCGTTGGAGGGCGGGATGTGGCAGCAGGCGCCCTGGAAGCGGACGATGTGGTTGAACAGGCTCAGCCGGCGCTGCAGGTCCACCTCCTGCCTGCGGCCGCCGCAGCCCGCCCCGCCGTCAGCAAGGGGCAGCCGCATGGGACGGCAGGGAGCTGCCTGCATGGCCTGGCTCGCGCAGCAAAGCTTCAGACGCACAGCGCCTGTGACTGCACCGCTGGGGCTCTCGTGGCTGCTGCCGTCTCTGGACAGGCAGCTACTAGAGCAGCAGCCGCAGCCCGTCTGGATGCGGCCAGCTGGGCGCGGCGGCTGCAGAAGGGGGGCGCACTTGAAGCGCAGCAGCGTGCGCGGCAGCTCGGCCGAGTCGCCCGAGATGTTGATGATCTTGACGGCCATCGGGGCGCGGTGGAAGTAGGCCTCGAAGACCTGGCCGAAGCTGCCAGAGCCGATCTTGCGTATCAGCGTCGGCTTCAGGTCCTCCCACTCGATCTGCGGGGCAGCGTTCCGCGGCCGCTCAGGCTCAGGTGGCTGAGCAGCTGCCGAGCAGCTGCCGTGGGCTCACTGCCTGGAGCAATGGTCCCGCGCAATGCTTGATTGATGCTGCACATGCGCCCCACAGTGACGCTCTCGAGCTCGCTGCCAGCTGCCCCGAGCTGCCCCAGGACTGGCCTGCATTCAAGCTCGCTGATTGCTGCTCGCCGCTGCGAGCCCGAGGCGCGCCTGCCAGAAGGGGTCGCCCTCCCACGGCAGCCGGAAGCCCTGCGGCGCGTCCGCGGTCGCGACCGGCCCGGGCAGCGGCGCAACCTGCCCCGCGTCGCCGGCTCCAGGCGCCGCGCTCGCCAGGCTGGCGGTGCGGCTGCTGCTGCCGCTGCCGCTGCCGTCGGACGACTCGTCCCGCCGCAGCGCCTCGCCCGACACCCTGGCAATCGACCCGTCCGTCGAGACGTCAGCCTTGGCTGCCACTCACTATGGAGAATGCCAGGGAGGCTGCGGAGCGCGCCTGGCCAGGTTGGGGTAGTTGTGTAGCAGGCGGTAGCCGCTGGTGGGGTCAGACATCGGGTGCGCGCCCGGCTCGGGCGCGTCCAGTGCCGCCGGCGGCCTCCGCACCGGCACGGGCTGGCCTATGCCTGCACGGGGACGCTGCTTCTGAGATTGTCGTCAGGGACGGCAGGCGCCGCGACGCTGTGAGGAGAGCGCAGCGCGCCTGCTGCGTGCGGCGTGCTTGCCACCTCTGGGGCGGCGATGCTGGCCGCTGCGGCCCTGGTCGGCAGCGGCGGCGGCGCTCCGTTCAGGAACGGCGACAGCTCCACGCCGCGCGGGGGCGGCGGGCGCGGCGAGGGCGGCGCCCCGCCGGACGGCGGCGACGAGGTCGAGAAGGAGCCAAAGGTGAAGAGGCTGCGGCTGCCGGCGGGGACGAGCGAGTTGCTGTTGGCGAGCGAGCTCGAGGAGAAGACCGCGAGCGGCGTGGCGCCGGAGACGGACGCGGGCGGCGTCGCGTCCGCGGACGCGCTCGTCGACGCGGAGCGCGTCGGCGACAGGCCGGCCTGCGCCTCGGGCGTCGCGAACGGGTCGAGCGGGCGCGCAAGGTCCGGCGCGTCCGGCGCGTCGGGCTGCGCGAGCGCCGCCGCGTCGCGTTTGTGCCGCCGCTTGCGGTGCCGCCGCGGCGGGTGCGGATGCCGGCCGCGCTCGTCGCTGACCGCCTCGCTGCACGCCCCGCGCGCCGCGCTCAGCGGGGGCCAGCCGAGCGAGTCTCTGCTGCGGAGTCAAGGGCAGGGAAGCGGCGCTTGCCTCCCGTGCTGCGTGCCGTTCGCGCTGCCATTCGCCGCGTGCTCCGCGTGCCGCAGCTGGTGCGGCTGCTCCGCGTCCGCGTCTTCCGGGATCGGCGGCGTGGACGCGCCCTGCCGGTGCCGCCGCCTGTGGTGGTGCCTCCGGCCGTGCGCCTCGCCGCCCTGCGCGCGCCAGGCGAGCGTGCTCAGGCGACCTGGCGGCGCGAGCACAGCAGTCGCGGCATGCATCGACGCCGGCGAGTGAGAGGGACGCGCCGGCGCGGTGCGCTCGAGCGTCGGCTGCGCCTCCGGCCGCGGCTGACTCAGGCTGACGGCGGCGGCCTGCTGCCTGAGCACGGCCGTCAGGCTTGACTGCGAGTCCGAGCGGATGACCGGTAGAGGCCGCGGCAGCGCGTCTGCAGCGCAGCACGCCAAATCTCCTGTCACCAACCCGTCCACTGGCTCGTTGCGAGTCCATGCTGCCACCGCCTGCGGCTTCTGCACTTGCCGGCAGGGTCCGGATGGAAGGGGGGTTCCGCCGGCGGTGGCGCACCGCCGACGTCGGCGCCGCGCTTCTGCTTGAGCAGGCGGCGCAGGCGCAGGATGCTGTTGACCAGCGCGTCCGTCGCCTTGCGCAGCGTCTCGTAGTGCACCAGCCCGTTCTCGCCGCGGCCCAGCACGCTGCGGTCCAGGTCACGCACAAAGACGACCGCCTGCGGATTGGCGTCAGTGGCGCAGGATAAGCACGATCGACGCTTGGTGCGGCTGTCGCTGGCAACTCGGTTGCTTCCTCGCGTGTCCAAGCTGCTTCAGCAAGGCCACTTGCGAAAGGGAAAACGTCGAAAAGACAGGCCACAAAATGTGCCATCCTCCCGTCTGCCAGGCGGGCGAGATGCATTTGCCCCGTCAAGGGACCCTGACTCGCTCCAAGTGCGCTCCAGGTGCCTGCCGCCAGCGGCAGCCCTAGCCCCAAGCATCGGTCGCTGAGCCCATCCCTTCGGGTGCTGCTGGCCCACATGGGGAGGCAGCGCCCACCTGGCAGGCCTGCTCCTCCAGCAGCTCCAGCGCCCAGCAGGCGAGGCTGGAGGGCTCCGCGCACATGGCGGCCACGCGGCGGTTGCCCGTCAGCGCCAGCTCGTACAGCGCCTCGGACAGCTCCTCGACCAGGCCGGGGCAGTCGCCGCCGCCGCCCGGGCAGTCGGGGCCGCCGTCCTCGCAGCCGAGCGCCGCATTGGCGGCCGCCTCCGCCTGCGCGTGGCGGGAGCGAGCCGCTCTTTTGCGTGCCAGCACGCCTGCTGGGGGACGGCAGTGCAGCGTGCTCTGTGCATGGCGGGCTGCTGGGACTGGGCCACGGCAGCGGCTGTGAGATCATGGTGGGGCTGAGCAGGCAGGCAGGTGAGGGGGAGGGGGGCCGCACGTTGGCGAGCAGGCCGGTCAGGCAGGCCGGCAGCCACGCCTGCGCCTGCAGCTCCTCGTCGCTGATGGCGCCGGCCGCCTCGCGCGGGTTGCTCAGGCCCCACACGCCTACGGGAGGCCCACCGCGGTCAAACGCCTGTTGACTGCTCGCTTCTCGAGTGAGCGCCTCTCGCGATGCCACCCCGTGCACTGAAGGAGGTACACCTCCCAGCCGTGCATGGCCAATACAGCAGGCGGTGCTCCGATTGCTGCCAAGCCCCCACTGACAGGCTGAGAACTGGGGGGGGGAACGTGCCTGTCTGCCCGACGTAGCCGCCCACGCCGTCGTCGCTCAGCCCCGAGCCGGCCGGCAGCAGCTGCCCTCCGGCCGAGACCGGCCCGCACCCGGGCGCGGCCTGCTGCATGCCGTCGGCCAGCTGCGCGGCCTCCAGCATCAGGCTGCACCAGGCACTGCAGGCACACACATGCCGGCCGCCTCGCCATCGGTTGCGAATCCAAGGGGGGCATGCGACGTGCTGCAGCCAAGAGGTGTGCTGCTTTCCGGCAGCAGGATCGGTCTTCACGCAGACAGGTCAAGCGCCGCCATCAGGACCTGCTCCGGAGGCATGCGTGGCGGCTGCAGGCTGCTGCATGAGGCAGTGCGGAAGCAGGGCAGGGTGCTGGACTGGGCCGCACCAGTTGAGGGCGCCCGCCTGCTCCGGCCAGGTGCGGGCGGCGACCTCGGTGACGCCCGCGCACTGGTGCCAGGCGAACTGCAGCTGCTTGCACCGTTCGCTCACCTCGTGCGCGCTCATGTTGCCGCCTGCGGACGGCCGCAGTTGTGCCCGATGCTCAGAGCCCAAGCCGCCTGCAAGGGACTCGACACATGCCTGGAGCACCCCCCCAACTCGCAGCCTGCTGCCTCCCCGCACTGCTCGGGCAGGAGACTGCGCAGCCTCGAGTCCATGCTGGTGTTCAGAGCACAACCCCCGCCGTTCCCACCCCAATTCCCCCCACACACAATAGGGGGGCCGCACCGAGCATGGCGGTCATGCTGTCCGGCTGCAGCAGCTGCGACTGCAGCTCCGCGGTCGCGTCCATCATCGCCAGCACCACCCGCGCCGCCAGGCCGGCCGTGCGCGCCAGAAACGCGTCCCACCCGGCGTCCGGGTCGCCCGCGTGCAGCATGCGCTTCCTGCACACGCCCCAGGGGCACGCATCTCCGATCAGGGCATCAAGCGCGGCTCCCGCCCGGCAACCAGCTGCATGCGGCACTTGGAAGCGCTGCATGTGCGGTCTGCCTGACTGTCGTCGACGGGAAGCTCGGCAAGAGGTGCCACGAGGGGCCTGGCGGTGCATGCAGTCCTCAGCAGGGGAGCCTTTCCGAGCTGCTGACGCCCCGGATCTCGGCTGCTCCCGCCGCCCTCTGCACTGCAGCGGCGGGGGGGCGCACGTGGCGGTGACGGGGATGAGGCAGTGCAGCGAGCGCGTGGCCGCGCGGAAGGCGCGGTGCAGGTCCCCGGGCGTGTCCCGCAGCGCCTGCAGGCCGTCCGCGATGCCGCCGCAGCACATGTCGCCGAGGTTGCACATCTCCTCCATGACGCCCTGTCGGGAGCAGCGACGCCGCGCGCGTCGGTGCAGGCGCCTCGAGTGCCCAGGCTACCTGGCCGACATCTGAGCAGTCCGCATGTTCAAGCAGCACTGATAGACCGGCTGCTGCGTCAACTGCCGGCAGTGCCAGTGGGTCGGCACGCCCTGCCGGCTCCCCGTGCCCTCCAGAGCATCGCTGCGACTGCAGGGCGCGTCTGCCGCCGGATGCAGCCGCAGCCCTGCCGCCTCGTGGCCCGGGTGGAGGCAAGGGGAGGGCAGCTCGCCCGCAGGATGTTCATGTACAGCCGCGTGTGCTCCGAGCGCTCCATGCGCACGCCGTGCTGCTGCAGCCCCACCGTCACATCCTTCAGCTGCCCGTTCGCCTGCTGCAGCCACTCGATGCGCTCCTCCCACCCGCGCCAGCCAGCCTCGGGCGGCGTCTGCCAGTAGATCAGCTGCTCCTTCAGGTCATTGGCCTTGCCCCTGCGCACCCGCGGCCGCCGCCGCCTCAGCGCCTGGCCCTCTGCCACGGGGCAGCAGCTGCTCGCGTGAGCGGCCCCCAGTCAAGTGCCACATGAAGCCGCCAGAGGCTGCCTGCCTTGTCCCCGCGGGCCGCTGGGCTACCCATTCGCTGGCTGCAAGCAGCAGCGCCGGCTGCGCACGCTGCCCTTCCCCACGGCGGGCGTGCCAGGCAGGAGGTTCCGGGCTCCTGCTGTGGCAGAGGAGGAGGGGGAGGTGGGCGGCGCACGAGGCGAGGGAGAGCGCGACTTGCAGGTCGTCCTGGTTCAGGTTGCCCAGCAGCAGGTTGTCCAGCCCCTCGTGCCACTTCTGCCGCTCGTCCTGGAGGCTGTCCGCGCGGCTCGACACTGCGCGCCAGGCCGGACCCCCCTCAGCGTCAGGCTCGCCCAGCGGCCAGGCAGCTGCCGCCGGCCTTTAGACAAGACATGCGCCCCTAGGTGCACGCGCAGCAGGCTCGACTGTATGTCCGCCACAACATGCGGGGGAAAGAAGCGTAGGGGGCGCGCCTCGGGAGAGGATGGTCTGGGGGCTGCTGCTGCGTCGGATCTCCAGCAAGGAGCCACCCCGCGGCTTGAGCCGGCCGTCGCTGCCGAAGCTGGGCGTGCTCTCGAGGCTGCAGGCGGCACATGCACCTGTTCAGTGCTAGCTCCGCATGTACACGCCTGCTTCCGCTGCGTGAGTTGCTCCCCGCGAACGCAGCTGGCGACACGGCATGTGCCCGAGCACCCCAGCTGCGCGTCTGTCCAGCGGCTGGGGGCGGGTGGTCGCGCCTGATGCGGCTGACAAAGGCGCGCGCAGAGCCCGGCTGCAGCGGCGGCTTGTGCGCCTGGCGGGCGGCGCCGGAGGCTGCCAGCAGCGGCGCGTGCGGCGAGGCCGTGACCTTGCCGGCCGAGTCGTTCGTGCCGTCGATGCCCAGCACCTGCAGCGTCGTGTCCAGCTCCTGCACGACGCGCAGGGCGGAGAGCGTCAGCGCCGGCCGGTGGGCCTGCAATCGCCAGAGAGGCGGGCGGGAGGCCGTGCCTTGAAGGCGCGCGCGTCCAGCCGCTCCTTCTGCCGCTCCTTATTGGTCAGCTGCCGGTTGCGGCGGCCCTGCGAGCGTCCGGGGGGGGGTTGGCCCTCCCCGCGCTGCGGCTGCCTTGTGAGGGTCCGTGAGGTGGGCGCATGGGCTGGCGGGGATCACCTGCTTGTCTCGCCGCACCTCAGTGTGGCTGGGCAGCTTGCGCAGCCTCCGCGAGCCTGCGTGGCAGCGCCTCACTCGGCGGGCTGCAAGCGGGAGAACACGTTTGGCTCTTTGGCAGCACAGCATGACTGAGTGGGACTGCGCACCCGCCATCTTGTCGATGCGACTCTGCGACACGCTGTGTCGGATCGGCGGCGTGCCAAACTGCTCCGCGAAAGGCTCCGGGTCTGCGTCGCTCTGGTCCGGCGACGAGAAGGCCATGCTGCCCTGCAGCACGGCCCCGGCCTCCATGCTCGGCCCAGAAGCGCGCTATCAGAGCGGTGTTGACCCCCCGCAACTCGCCTGGTGCCACTCAAGCGTGCCCGGGGGCTCAGCAGAGCCAGCCCAGCAAGTGCCTCGGGTGGATGCCGGCCAAAGTTCGAGGCCGGCGCTCCCCGGCGGCGGCCGCGGCATGAGACACTCGGCATCGCCACATTTAGGCCCGGCTGCCTGAGGGATCAGTGACACGCGCTCGCGAGCCGCTGCAGGATTGGGTCGGGCCCAAAGCGGCGGGAACACCGCGGCAGAAGGGCGGTCGCGCGAGGGCGATTGCCATCGGCAACTGCCCCAAGAATCCAGCCGCAGCTTTGACGGGTTGGCGCAAGAACCGCAGGCAGGAACCAAGCACCGCGCGTTGCTCGATTGATGCCTGGTGGCTGACGGCGGCGCACCTTCATTCAGCAGCGTCAAATGATCGCTGTTGCCCTCCCCTCCTCGCCTGGCTGTCGGTTCCCGCGCGAGATCCGAGACCCAGCCCGGTGTGGTGTTGTCTCTCACGCAATCCGGCAGGCGGCGCGCGGCACGCCCGGCCACCCAGCCGTCACATGAAGCGGCCGCGCTGCCCGGCCTGAGGCCGTCGGATTGCTACTGGCTGCGGATGCGGCGCTGGGCCAGGGCAGGCCTTGCTGAGGCTGGCTCTAGCCTTCGACTCGATCCCGTATTTCCAACACCTTTCAGCAACAGAACGCTTGCACCTCGCATCAGACGATCCCTTTCTCCAAACAGCTCGGCTTTTGCAGTTTGCCACAGTGCGGCGCATCCAGCCGGGCAGCGTTCTTCAGACAAGCCCAGGGCTCGCTGACAGTCAGAGAGGCCTGCCTGGTACGCGCCTGAGTTTCGGGCGCCCCGGGCGCCCCGAGATCCGGCAAGACAGGCGAGAAGCAAGGAGAGCAGGATGTCGGGGGGCGGCACGGCCGGCGGCCGCATCACGGCGGGCGTGGGCTCGAATCTGATCGGTCAGCATGCCCTGGACCGCAACCAGGACGCGACAGTGTACGTCGGCAACCTGGACGCGCAGGTGCTCGATCTGCGCCTCAACACAACAGGCCCAGGCCACTCCAATCGTGCTTCTGACTGGCTCCTGCGGCGCGCAGATGACGGAGGAGCTGGTATGGGAGCTGTTCACGCAGGCGGGGCCCATAGGTGGGGCTCGCCTCACTGTCGCCACACCAGCACCAAGGTCCGCGGCGTTGCCGAGGTCCGCAGCAGTGTGTGCTGATGCTTTGGCCTGCTGCAGTGAACGTGTACATGCCAAAGGACCGCGTGACAAACCAGCACATGGGCTACGGCTTTGTCGAGTTCCGCAGCGAGGAGGACGCTGACTATGTGCGTCCCCGTGCCCCCTGCGAATCCTGCTCTCGTGACTTGAGCCTGGGACTGACAGCTGCACCGGCTGCCGCAGTGCATCAAGGTGCTCAACATGATCAAGGTGTACGGCAAGCCGATCCGCGTGAACAAGAGCAGCCAGGACAAGCGGTCGCAGGACGTCGGTGCCAACCTGTTCATCGGCAACCTGGACCCAGATGTGGACGAGAAGGCATGCCGCTCCCTTCCGGCCCGCCTGCCTGCTCGGCCTCCATGCCGACTCTCCGCGCCGTACAACCCGCCGCCACGTCTGTTTTGCCCAGCCTCTTGCACATGAAAGGCGCAGGCAGCTGCCAGGACGCTCGCCAGCGGCAGCTCGAGGCCAGCCAGCTGGCAGCAACTGCTTTGGCTGCCAAGCAGTGACAGTCGAGCTCGGCGGGGGCCGGCTGCTGGGATGTGCTGCCGCCTTCCCTCCTCCCCCCTGCATACCACGCAGACGCATGCCCGGACGCCTGAGCGCGCCCGCCCTCTCCGCGCGCAGCTGCTGTACGACACCTTCAGCGCCTTTGGCATGATCGTGTCGACGCCCAAGGTGATGCGGGACCCGGACACGGGCCTGTCCAAGGGCTTTGGCTTTGTCAGCTACGAGACGTTCGAGGCGTCCGACGCCGCCATCGAGGCCATGCACAACCAGTTCCTGATGAACAGGCGCGCTCCCGCCCCCCCGCGCGGCTGCCACCTGGTTGAGAGGCGGGCTGGCTGCCAGCAGCAGCGCTGCCTGCGGCGGCGACGGTGCCGGCGAGGCTGCCGGTGCCAGCCCTGGCGGTTACTAATATTGCTGTTGGGCGTTGAGTAATGAAACAGGCATGTCGCGGCGGCTGCAGGCCGATCACGGTCGGCTACGCCTTCAAAAAGGACTCCAAGGGCGAGCGGCACGGCACGCCGGCGGAGCGCCTGCTGGCCGAGCAGCAGCGGCGCTCGGCGGCCGCGCTGGCGGCGCCCAACACCATGTTCGCCATGGGTGCGCGCACACACCATCCCCGGGGGAGAGACTGGTTCGAATGGGGGCCTGCTGCCGGCTGCCGAGCTCTCCCCGAGGGCTGCCTGGCAGCGACCTCCAGCGGCCCGCTGAGGTGCTCTGAGCGGAGTGCTGACGCCTGCCTGCTGCTCTGCGGCAGCCCCCAAGCAGGGCCATGCGGCGCCGCCGCCGCCGCTGCTGGAGCCTGCCGGGGCGCCGCCGCCGCCGCCGCCGGTGGCAGCCTCGTCCGCGCCGCCGCCCGCCCCCTGGGCGCAGCCGCAGAGCTACCCGCCGCAGGCGCCCAGCTATCCGCCGCAGCCTGCGGTCCGCCCTGCAGCTTCCCTGCTGCTGGCTGCAAGGTCCTGGTCGGGGCAAGGTTGTGAGTGTGAGGTGGCGGGGAATGGCTGCAGGCAGCGCCAGGACCGCCGCCTGCCTGGGCGCATGGGCCCCCGCCGCAGATGGCTGGCGCACCGGCGCCGCCCTGGGCGCAGGGCCCTCCGAGGCGCGCCTCTCACCCCTGCCCCTGCACGATCGCTTGGCCATCCCCTGGCCTGTCCCAGGTTGCCTTCCATCGAAGGCTTCCGTGGCTCAGTTTTGCTTGCCGTGTGACATTGTAGGGGCCCGCCTGGGCAAGCGCAGCCGCCACCATGGATGCAGCAGCCAGGCGTGCCGCGGCCGCCGTTCGCTATGCCGCCGGGCAGCATGCCCCCAAGGGGCATGCCGCCGCCGCCTTTCCAGCAGATGCCACCGCCCGCACCTGCCTGACTCCGCTAGTTCCTGTCTTTTGAGGCACATACAAGCCGTCGTGAGGAGGAATGTAAGCTGTCGCCGACGAATTCTCGTCCTCGCCGCCTCCGCGCGCTTTCAGAAATTTGAATTCTGGCCGATCTGCGCGAACCCAGCCTGTGCTTCGCTAGGCACTTTAGCGCCCTCTCCAGACGACGTTGGAGGCTGACACGCGAGCCGCGAGACGTACAAGTCTTGCACTACCATTTGCAGGCAGTACAGCGAGGGAAGAAAGCGACGGCCGGCCCCACACCGTCACCGATGATTTGGATAGATGCGAGAACCTAGGTCCGCTGCTGCGACGCCCCACGGCCTGGCTGAGCTGCTCGAGCCGAGTCGCTGCTCGCCTGGCCCGAGGCCGTCGGGCTGGGCGGACACCGCGCTCGCATCAGCCTTGTTCAAGGCGCTGAAGCTTGGCACCCGTGCGTACAGGCCGCAGCGGCGGGCGAAGCTTGAGGCTCAGGCGCGACTGGCCGGCGCGGACGGTCCTCGGACGCGGGGCAGGGAGCAGGAGGAGGCGCGGGCAGGGCCGGAGGCCGGCGAGCCGGCGCCAGCGCCGGGCAGGCAGCGGCGGACGCCTGCGCGCCGGGGCCGGCAGCAGGGCGGGGCGCCGCGAAAGGGACGCGCTAGGGGAGGCGAGGCTGGTGAGTAGCTGACCGCAGTCCTCGCCACGGGGCCAACACGGGCCGCGAGCGCGCCGGGGGAGTCGGTTGCCGGCTCAGCAACCGTAGGACCCCGGCCCCTGGCCGTGATCGCTGGCGGGGGTGCTCCTCTGATTGCAAGGCTTGCGTGGATCGAACCGTCGTGCGTGCCGGCTCGCCGGTCGGGGGGTGCGGCTCTCGCAGGTGGAGTAGGGCAGTGATGCCGGCGAGCCGCGGAGCCTGAACCCCGCGAAGCGGCGCTGAAAGCGGGGATCGGGCTTTACATCCACGCCTGGGTCCTGGCTGACACCGAGAGCGGTGGGCTGGGGCCAGATCATCGGTGTCGACCTTTTTCCGATCCTGAACGAAGGCTTACGAGCCAAGCGCTGACCCCCGGTGCCTCTGCCGAGCAGGGCCGTCTGAGTCGGAGTCTGGCAGCGACCCGACGCATCCAGACCGCCAAGACGACACGTACAATCCGGCCGGCACCGAGGCGGTGTCGGACGACGATGGGGAGCGACCCGTGAAGAAGGCCAGGTGCATGTCTTTCTGAGCCGTGTGATCAGGTCGTGCCTGAATTGCTTAACCCGGCGATTCGACCCGTGAATTTCCCGACACGCAATCGGCATTTGAAGGAAGCACTGCATGTCTCCACATGCCTCAGAGCTGGAGCATTCCGGGCACGCGCCAAACGCTCGCCACCATGCTGCTCGCAGGGCAGCGCCCGCGCCGCCTCGGCAGGCCGCACCGCCGCCGCAGCCGGCCGTCGTGCCGCGGATGGAGCCTGCGGCAGCCGCTGAGGATGAGGACGACCAGATGCCGGCTGTGCCTCCCAAGGTGCAGGTGGGGGCGAGCCCCGTGTACATCGTGGACAAGCGCCTCGGGAAGGGCGGCTTTGGACAGGTCTACCTCGGCCGGCGGGTGGCCAAGAAGCCGACCAAGGGGAACGCGCCACTGGAGGCGCGCTTTCTCACCCAAACCAAGGCGCCTGCAGGCGGCAAACGCACCCTGTTGGCATCTGCGGCTGCCTGTGTGGCCGCCACCCAGTGCATTTAGACGTTGTGGTGACAGCGCATCCTTCCGCTGCGGCTCCAGCATGCCGGGGAGCGCACCTTCGCTGCAGCTTCCGGGCGGCCGCCTCACACGCCGCCGCGGCCGTTGCAGGTCGCGCTCAAGTTCGAGCACAAGACCAGCAAGGGCTGCAGCAGTGCGGGCACGCCGTACGAGTGGCAGGTCTACACCGCCCTGGGGGAGTGCTACGGCGTGCCCCGCCTGCACTTCAAGGGCCAGCACGCAGAGTTCTCCATCATGGTGGGCCCCTCTCCCAAAGCGCAGCAACTGCACCTGGCAATGCACAAGGCTCTGTGCGCTCTGCGGCAAGAGGAAAGGGGAAAGGGCTGTCAGCGGAGGCCTTACCCTTCAAGGCTCCCTGGCTTGGCAGCAGGAGCGGGAGCATGCAGTCACGTGGCATTCAGCGCCGCTATTTGGTCCTATCCTGCTGTGCTGACATACAGCACGGAGGCATGCATGGCTGCCACAGTCAACCGGCTGGTGCTTGTGCATGTATGGAGGGTGTCGTTCACATGCAGTCCCCCTCCCATTGCCTAGGCCAGGCAGTCACGCTGCGGGCAGCAACGACTGGCGGCTGAGGGCCCCTCGCCGGCCTGGCCTGCAGGTCATGGACCTGCTGGGGCAGAGCCTGTGGGACGTCTGGAACGCGGCCGGCCAGGTGATGAGCGACCAGCACGTGGCCTGCATCGCCGTGGAGGCCCTGATCATCCTGGAGCAGCTGCATGAGAAGGGGTGCGCCGCCCCGCCTTGAGGGGCTTGCAGGCGCCCTGCTGGCTGGCAGCATGCACGCAGCGACCGGCCAGTGTGCAGCAGCACGCAATCAAGCCTGGCACAGCCGCAGCCTTCTGCGGCGCAAGCATGCGGTGCAAAAGCAGGAGTCAGGCAGGCCGTTTCCCATCAGACACGCCTGGCCTGCTGCATGAGCCGCCACCTGCCAGCAACAGACTGCAACAGCAACAGACTGCAACAGACTGCAACCTCTCTGCCTGCCGCGCAGCTGGGCCGTCAAGCGCACGCGGAGGCGCTGCGCATACATGCATGCAGTGACTCCAGACCAAGCGCTCACTCCCCGTCCCTGGCCCAGCAACTCTCTCTTGAGCGCCAGGCGCCCTTTCCGCACTTGCAAGCCACACCTCCTGAGCAAGCGCTCACACCTCGCACCTTACCCAGCAACTCTCCCAAGATAGTGAGACGCCAGAGCGCGCTCACTGACTTGCTGCACCTCAGCAGCTCCCTGAGAGTGAGGCACCCCCGCAGCTACGTCCACGGCGACGTCAAGCCGGAAAACTTCCTGCTCGGCCCGCCCGGCACGCCGTCCTCCACCCGCCTCTTCCTCGTCGACCTGGGCCTGGCCACCAAGTGGCACAGAACGACCGCAGATCAGGCGCAGCTCAGAACGGACGGCGAAGGGGGCGGCTGAAGCCTCTGGGGCCTTCCCGGCCGCAGCTACTCCGCCGCCATCTCGTGCAGCAGCNNCCTGGGCCTGGCCACCAAGTGGCGCGACGCCCGCGGGCAGCACGTCAAGTACGACCAGCGGCCGGACGACTTCCGGTGCGGCTTCCCGCGACGCTCCGCGCGGAGCGCAGCGCTCCGTGTGGAGCGCACAGCTCTGCGGGGCGCGCTGGCTGGCGGCTGCAGATTCGGCCGGGGGCTGTGGCGAGCGTGGGGCGGGCGGGCAGTCTGCCCCGCTGGCTGGCTCCATGCAGCTTGCGTGCCGACAAAAAGGAAGGGGGGGGGGGGGGG
>BHFV01000232.1:412-26236 GCA_003568905.1 Trebouxiophyceae sp. KSI-1
AGGCTGGTAGCTCAGCTGACAAAGGGGCTAAGGGGGAGGGATTGCAGGGTCACATGCTTGAGCGGTGCCTCAATATCTTTATTCGTTATCTCCATATTTAATTGATCATGATTCGTCATCCCCATATTTAAATTGAAACAAAATGAAACCAACAGTCCGGGACTCTGCACTCGACTTGCACGGTTTGAGAGCCGAGCTAAGCAGCCGATCGGCAGCTGCAGCAAAACCTCCCATTACTAATGCGTGTTACTAAGGTAAGGCGCCTGCCGGAACGCACCTGGACTGCCGCCACGTCTGCTCCGAAACCGGCGCCCGCCAGCGTCAGGGCGGCGGCTGCCGTTGCCGGCAGCACCGGCACGCCAGCCTGGCCGGGAAAATCCCCCGACAGGCTGTCCAACCGCGGCGTAATTGCCGCAGAAGCCTCCAGCTGAAAGCGCTGCTGCGCGCCGTTGACTAGCAGCAACAGGCCGGCCGAGCCAGGTGGCGCCGGCGGCGCGAGGAAAGAGAGTGCGGTTGCATTCACCGCAGTGACAACGCAGACAGCGCCTGAGGCAGGATTAGTCACAGAGACCGCCGACAGCTGGCTGCCAAAGCCACTGCCTGCAGTGCAACCGAGCAGAGCAAGTGAGCGCGCCACTCCGCCTATGATCAGGATCTCTGCTGCTGAAAGCAAGAATTGAAAGCAACCATTGGACGCTCCCAGAATGCCTTCGTCTTGGAGCATGCGGGGGGCACTGTCAGACGTAGGAATGCATTTTTCCAGCTTTGCTCTTTCCAAATGCAATGGCTTGCCGTCCTGGTCTTGAAACCCTAAATCCATTCAAGGTAACCAAACCCTAAACTTCAAATCCTAAATCCCTTCAACAACAACAGAAGCAATCGCCAGAGCAGCAGCGCTGCACGGCGTCGCTCACCTTCCCCCTAACCCTGAACCATAAACCCTAAAGGTCAGCCTGGCCTGGCACTGTCCAGGAAGCAGAATGATTCTGCTGTCGGGAAGCCGGTTGCATGCAGAATTGCCGCGAATTTTCTCTCCCGGGGGTGGAAGTGGAAGCTTTGCTCGGGCTCAGCAGGAGGAGAGGGCCTGCCTGTGAGGGTGACGGAAGCGCCACCGCCAGTGCCGATGGCGGCAGGGCTGACAGCCTGGATGCTGGGCGGCGGATTACTAAAAGCCACAGGCCGGGCGCAGGCGGCAAGGCCCTTGCCTGGCACCCGCACTGCGACAGTATTGGCTCCTGCGGGCCCGCCCGCCGGCAGTGTGCAGACCAGGACCCCTTCGCTGCCGCTGCGCAGCTCACAGGGCTGCAGGGCGGGCCTTGCAGACGTCAGCACAGCAGAGGAGGCAATGGCACTATGGCAATGGCAACATCACTGAATGCAGTGGCAATGTTGAATGCAGTGGCAATGTAAATGAGTATTTCACGACCCTAAACCCTAAACCCTAATTCATCTCAATCCTCGTGCCTTTTACACCCGCCCGTGTATGCGTGCGTGTGTTTGTGAGCGGGTCATGCTCCGAAAACCGCACCTCCTACCACATTTGGGCCTCCCTGGCCGGCAGTGGCAGTGGCAACGGCGCTGCAGTCTCCTTGAAAAGGGAATGTTGGTGTTATTCTGGCATTAGGAAAGCTGTGGCACGCCGGAAGCAGCCAGCTGGAGAGACGTGATGTGTGGTTTGTTAGACAGAGCGATTCGCCTCCCGACTTTTGCGCTGTGTGGGTTTGGGTCCCCACTGAACACAGCAGCCTGACTTTGAAAACAAAAGCAAAAAATCTAAACCTTTTAAGATTGAGCCCGCTGCGGAGTGCCGGCTTTTTGCATTCAGGATCTCAACCCTGAAACCACCTGCGGCACAGAGCTGCCCAGTTGCCGGATCCTGCTGCAGAAAGGCAGCAGAGAGAACAACAAATGACAATGATAGCAATAATGATGAAAATAATGGCGCGCTTTTCCGCGTAATAAAGAGGCAGGCTGGGGAACGAGCTTGCCCCGACAGAGCCCCTGTGAACTGGCCGGTGCAGGGAACGGGGACAAGGCTCGAGCAAATAATCCATCCACAACTTCAACCGGCAAAACTCCATCTGCTGGTTTTGCCGCCTGCCGGCAAACAAAAGATGGCTTGCCTGGCCTGCCACAGTGACGGCTGTGCCAGTGGCGTTGCTGCTGCCAGCAGCCGCGAGGCCGCTGCCAGACAGAACGAGCTCCAGTGCCCCGTCGCCGCCGCTGCCAGTGCGATTCACCACGGTTATACCTGCAGCCGTGCAAAGCGTTTGTTTGATGAGATGAACAAAAATTATAATAATAGTGATAATTAAAAAATTATAATAATAGTGATAATAATAATAGTAATAATAATAGTAATAATAGTAAAAGTAATAATGGTAATAATAATAATAATACATCAGTCATTCACTGAATTCCAAACAGTCTGGTGCTGAATGTTTCTCAGGTACTAATCATTCATCAACTTTCAGGAGAAAAGTGATTTGGTGGAATTTTTCTGATCTTCAGATGGCAGAATGAATTGCCAGGCGCGGCGGAACGGAATATCGCGAGAGAATTGGTCTGCTCTTCACCAGGGTGTGAAGCTGCTCCTGATGGCAGCCTGTCTTTTGCATGCAATGGCTGGGCCCCAGAGGGCAAAGGTGTGAAGATTGCGGCGCTGTGATGAGGCAGTCGCCACTGATGGACGTATAAGATAGCAAAATTTCCCCTTTCTTTGGGGAAAACATGTGTGAAAGGGAGGAGGAGGAACGACATGTATCTCACAGCCTCTTTCAAACGGCAACATGTGTGCGCCATTCTCCCGAAGAGAAGAGAGAATGTAATCTCCTGCTTCTGGAAAAGAATTGAACACCCAGATATCTTTTTAGTTTTCCCACAGGCATTGAACCCGCGGCAGGCGCGCACCAGTCACGTTTGGAGTGGCGGCCGCGGTGGCAGCAAAGGCACAGTCGCCAGTGGCCGTATGACAAGCGGCTGGGATGCCATCCACCGACAACGTCAGCTGCACAGCACAGAAAAGATCTGCAGTCATCATATCATCCTCCCCATTGACGCTTTTCCCCTTCCGAAACTTCGTGTTGTTTTTCGCTCCTGTGTGTTATATGCAGGCGCGGCGGGTGCCAGATGATGCCCCATGCAGGGCTTGCAGCCTGACGCCAGCAGGCACACCTTGTGCAGCACACCACCCAACGCAACTCATGTCATTTTCCAAAAAACGTTGGAATTGGATTTTTCAAGTCACAAAATGAAATATTTAGCCAGAAAGCAAGCGCCCGTGCACAGGAGACCAAAGGTGTGAGCTGCGTTTCTGGGTTCCCTTACCATAAACCCTAAAGCATGTCGGCTCTGGCAGCGCACGATATGCGTGGAAGTATGAGCTTGGCTGCTGCCCAATCAGCCTGGCATATGCTGGCAAGGGCTGTAACCCCTTCCTTCCGGCAGCGCACCTGTTCGGTTGCGTGTGGAACGGCCAGCAGGCTTGGCGGCAGCGGCGCAAACAGCAGCGCCTGCTCAGCAGCCTGCTGCAGCCGCACGCTGGCAGCAACCGCCCCCTTCAGGCCTGTGGCATTGACGTGCAGCAGCGGCGTCGGCTCGGAGCCGCTGCTGCGCACGCACACCGCGGCTCCCCTCAGGCCGCCGGCTTGCCGCTTGCCAGAGTCGGCATGCTCAGTTTCCTGCCAGCCGCCGAGGCTTTCCATGTGACAAGCGATCTGACAGCAAACCAGCCTCTCGCTTGTAAGGAACTGGTGGTTTGCCGCAGCAGCTGCATGCAGCCTAACCACAAGGTCCCGTTGGAAGCAGCTGTTGTCAGAGGAGACGGGGGAACTCTGGGCAAAAGTGGCTGCAAAGGAGAGGCCGCTGGCGGCCGCAGCCTGGGCTTTCAGGGGGAAAAATCCTGCTGGCTGCCAGGGCCCTCCCTCTGGCGATTGCACAGCCAGGACAACAATCCAACGCCCATAAGTAGCAGCAGGGGTCTGTGGAGAACGGCAGGCCGGCCAGGCAGGCTGTCACCTGATGAGCGTCACTGCAAAAGCAAGGCCGCCGGCGGTCGCAGGCGCCTGCTGGCTCACTCGCGTCTCTCGCCCCAGCACGCTCCGCAGCGCCCTCTGAATGTCATCCGGGCCGGCGCCCCAGCTGAGCGGGGCCGACTGCAGGCCCCCCGCAGCCAGGCTGTAACTGCCGCTGACGCTGTAACTGCCGCCGCCCGCTGGAGGCGCGAGCGGCCACAGCTCCAGCAGCTGCCGCTCGCGGAGCGAGTTCCACCTGCCGGGCAAAGATATGCTAGGAGCCTCATCAGGGTTTGGTCTAGGGTTGAGTTCCTCAGCTTGTCATGCACGGCAGGCAGTTAGCCGGCAGGGATAGCCGGGGGCGGGCCTGGTCGCGTTCGACTCTGATATGCCGGCCAGTAGCAGGTGCGGCCGCCCGCCCAGATGGTGATGAGTCAGCTGCAGCAGGAAGCGCTCGCGCGGCAGCGGCAGCTCCCCAGATGTCTGGTCCGGGCCGCAAAAGAGGCCCGCGCAGGGCGTGCGGCTGCTGAGCACCGCCTCGGGCTCGTCGCCGCCGCCCAGCTCGGCGACGGTGGCGTCCGCCCATCCGCTCGCGCTCACCCACAACCGCGTCAGGCCTGCGGAGAAGTGCGTAGGGGTCGGGCGCGCTCGCGGAGTTGTGCCTAAATTGCCGGGAAGTGGCTCGCACGAAACCGCACCGTCGCCGGGCAGCGCTGCGGCGTCCACAACGGCCGACAGGCGCTCCACGAACGGCGGCGCAGCGTCTTCCAGCGGCCCCTCAAAGGTCGCTAGCACGCTCGTCGAGTCGGGTGGGCGTGACGGCACGCGCAGCAGGCCGTCGCGGGCCTGACTGGGGTCCGGCGCGCTATCCCAGCGCTCGCGCAGCACGCCCTGGCCACCCGGGAACGGCGGGCTCGCGCCGGCCGGCGGCGGCTGCGCGCTGGTCTCACAGGCGACCTTCCGGGCAGACACCTCCAGCACGCGGCAGGGCGCGCCGCCGGCGGTCACGCTGACGTTGGCGCTGCTGCTTGCGGGGAAGCCCGTGCCTGCGGAGAACTCCCGTTGCCGTGGTCAGACAGGCAGCCCGCGTAGGGCTGCCGATGCGTCCGCAGCAATGCCGCGAGAAGGAGAACGGACCGAGGATGGTGAGCAGCAGGCCGCTCGCGAGGCTGCCGGCGCTGTGAGAAACGCTGTTGATGATCGGCTGCACCTCCACCTGAAACGGAAGGCCGTCCGGCGTCGACAAGAAGCGAGCCGCCCGCTGCCCCGCCAGCGGACTGCCCGGCTCAGGGTACCTGCCGGCAGCCTCGAGAGTGACGATGTGCTTGGGTGACGCTGCAGACAGCCTGAATGGCAGTTCTCCCCGAGGAGAGCTCACCAAAAGAGCTCAGATGTGTCGCCAGCTGCCACACTGCTGCCAGGGATGCTCAGGCTGAAGTTGAAGCGGCCAGGTGGAAAGTCCTGCGGCAGGACGCAGCTGGTATTGCTGCCCGGGTTCTCCTGGCGGAAGCCGCTCAGGGGGTCGATTGGACGACAAGCCAGCCCTCCTGCACGATGGGAACGAGGGCATCAGCCCTTTACTTCGAAAACAGCGGCAGGATTGCAGATAGTAGAGAGCCGGGCCAAGCAGTCACCAAGCCGAAAGCTGTAGCTGCTCTGCGACAGCGCGGTGGCATCCGGAAAGCTCCCAAACACGCTCAGCAGTTGTCTGCCGCCCAGCGCGGCAGGCCCAACGCTGCACGCAGCCACAGGACTGCCGTCAGCAGCAGGCAGAGGGGACTGGCGGCCGGCTACGGCCAAGAGCAGCCAAGCAGACCTGTGCACTTGTGCAGGCAGGGCCGCTGCCACAGCCAGCTGAAGCGTAGTGCCCCAGATCAGAAGCCATGGCACCAGCCATGTGCGGAACTTGGTCGTCATCAGC
The DNA here is from genome assembly GCA_003568905.1 of Trebouxiophyceae sp. KSI-1. Taxonomy (NCBI): domain Eukaryota; kingdom Viridiplantae; phylum Chlorophyta; class Trebouxiophyceae; species Trebouxiophyceae sp. KSI-1. The sequence goes on from BHFV01000232.1 coordinate 6,347, forward strand.
ATCGTTCGCCTGCAGTCGACAGGCAGGTCAGGCGGCCGAATAGCTAGGCCTCAAGCACCCCAAGAGCTGGTGCAGAGGGACCAGGCAGACAGTCTGCCCGGCAGCAGGAAGCGCAGACGTCGTGAAGGATACGTCTCATCGAACGCCTTGCTGGTGCGTGGTCGGTGTCACCTGTTAAACTTCAAAGTAAAGAGCATAGAACAAGATGTGGCATCGCGGCCCTGGGAAGCTGTAGATGTGGGCTGCACCTTTAAGACGCCCAGAGGCGCTGTAGAATGAAGCCATGGCCCCGTGGAAGCACCTCAGGCTCCACAAGTCGCCATGGAAGCCAGACGATTCAGTTTTGTCTGAGTCACAAACTCAGCCGAGCGTGGCTCCAGGTTGGTGGAAAGTAGCGATCGCAGCCCGTTTTCAGATCCTGAGGCCTTTTAAAGCCGTCCCAGTCGGTACGGCGATTGTGGAAAGGCGCTGGTGAAAGCTAAGCCCCGCGAGGCCTTTCCCGCTTAATCCTACAGCGGATGTTCAACGATCCAGCTCCGGCTCAGTCAGAAGTCCAGTGCTGAACAGATTGCCAATAGCGTCCTCGCAGCACCAGTGTTGCGCCAATAATCCACTTGCGATGTGGCGCATGCAAGTCGTAAGACTGGGTAGGGCCGTTTGAGAGGACAAGCGCGGCTTTTTCAGGCATACACTCGCAACTTAATGCTTGCAGGTCGTGATTGGGCGAGATAGCCGCGAATCATGTGAGCATGCAATTCCATGATTTGGGCCAGGCGACTTGTCGTCGTCTCGGGCGCCGCAGCCGCCGCTGCGGGCATTGTGATCGCCAATAGCGAGGATGTCAGACCGTCTCGGGTGGCGCAGCACGGCACCGCGGCGCTGCAGGCCAGTCTCCTCTGACTGCCGCATGCACTGCGAGCTCGAGCCGTAGAGCAGACCCACAGCGCCGTCGCTGCAGGACACGCTGGTGCTTTGGACCGAGAAGTCGGTCGAGGTCGGCCAGGCGGCCGTCTCTGTGTGCGGCACGCTCAAGGATGCAGCTCTGGCTGTCCTGCATGGCGAAGACACACCCCCAGGTAGCTTTCCCCACGCCCAGCTCCGGTGCTACATGCCGCATCAGTCCCGCCTGACCAGGCTTTCGCCTCCACTGCAGAGAGCTTTGCGCAGTCGCTTGCCAGCCGAGCCCGAGACTGGAGCGAGCATCCAGCCAAGGCCAAGTCGCTGGTGGTGGTCGGCGGGAGCCTGCTGCTAGACTGGCTGCTGCGCCGTGCGGCCGGCCCGCCCTCGCCAGACCAGCTGGCTGCTGAGGCTGCAATCTGCAGCCTGCTTACCAATGGCAAGAGGCCCCTCTCCTTCTTCCTGCGCCCTCCAGCTGAATTGGATGCTTCTATGGCTTTTGCTAGTTGCCAACTGCAGCCAGCTCATGTGTGGCTAGAAATTCCCATTATCCTCCCCTGCAATCTGCTTCCTGCTGCACTCAGCGCCTGCTCAGCTGCACCCCAACCCTGCAACACGGCATGCTGCACGCCAGGCAAGCTGCAGTGTTTTCCCGAGGATGCTGCCCGCCTTTCAGTCCCGCGGTATGGGAAGCAGCATTCCTGATGCGTGAAAGGGGGAAACCAGGGGCTCATGCTTCAGCAACCCATGTATGCTGGCAGCCAGGCAATATCATTGCCACCAGCGGCGGTGCTTGTTGCCTCTTGCAGGCTCCACGCTGGCAGCTTCTGCACGCTAGCACGTATCGTAGCGGTTGAAGGTTAAGATAAACTCTAAACCCTAAACCTGACCCACGGCATGCCTCAGGGCATAACAAATGCCAGCCTACCAAGCAGTGCCAGTCCCACATGAAGCACGAATCATAAGAATATAAAAATTAAAAATCAAGGTAATACACGCACAGTATTGGTAATAACATTTGAACACAAGAATGACAATAAAGAAATAAATGAAAATGACAACAAGGAATAGGAAAGGAAAAAGAACAATAATGAAATTAATATTAATATTAGTATCATTAATATTAATTATCTGATATGGCGCGCCTGCAGACGCAACGGCGGCGGCGCTGCTGCAGCTGGAAGGCGGAGTGCCTCGGCTGCTGCACCTGGTGGCACATTCTGAGGACGGGGAGCGGCTGGCAGCCTGCCTGGCGCATGCGGCGGATGCGGCCGCCTTTCCTGCAAATGCTTCGCTGGACGACCTGAGAGAGGCCATCGCGCTGGCAAGTTCCCAAGCCCAGTATCAATTAATCATTTATGTAATTACACGCCTTTCGGCGTAATAACGAGGCAAGCTGGGTGACCAGCTCGCCCCGACCACCCCCTGTGCACCGGCCCGTCCCAAGTCCAGGCCGCCCCAGCAGTGAGGCTGCAGTCAAGGTGGCAATCCTTCGAGGCTCTGGGGAAAATCGGGTCACCGGTATACGAAAATGCCGGCGATTCTCCCAGTAACACTGAGCTTTTCGAGCGTGACAGCCTGCTGCTGTTACAGGCCGTCAATTTTCCTGGTGTCGCATCTGGCGGCAAACAGAGAGACGCTTCTGCTCCAGAACCAGCTTTTCCTCCCTGAACCCCAACCAGCTGTTAGGGTTTAGGGTTCCTCCTTAAATCACAAGTTTTCTCCCGGGCACTTGTTGTCAGGATGAGGCGGGGCGCAACGGCTCACAGTCCCGATTTGAATGCACGGCCTGCCATCAGACGTGTTCCATGGAAGTAGTGGCACACTTGATCGCAATGGACGCACTCTATACTGAATGAATGAACGGATGAACGGGCGAATGACTGAACGAGGAAGGGAGTGCACAGATGAGCGAATAAATGAATGAAATCTGAATTATGTAAATTAGTTTAAATTCAGTAGGTTAAATTCAGAACTAAAAATCAAAATAAAGCTCTGAATGACTGAATGAGCGAATGAACGACCGGACGAACGAATGATTTTAATCTAAAACCATCAAATTTGAATTAAAAGCTACAATGAAACTGAAAATATTACATCATCATCATGAAGTTAAAATATTGATTTCGTCGGCTGCCTGCAGATGAACGGCCCCGACGGGCTGCCGACCCGGGCGGCGGCAGCGCAGTGCCTGTCCCGCTGGGCCCAAGCCTCCGTCCTGAACTGCGGCAAGATCGCCAGCATGCAGGGCGGGCCGGCGCTGGCACGCTGCCTGGCCGGCGCCGGTCGCTCTCCCGAGTCTGCGGCTCTGGCAGGCCACCTCACGCAGGCCATGGCTGTCCTGGCCAGAGATTGCCCCCTCAGGCGCGTCCTGTTTTGTCTTCATTCAGTTGTGCAATTTTTATCTAGTTAATTATCTGAATGAAGACAAAAGTTTTACTTCACTCTGCAGGCGATTTTTTGTCTACTTAATTTCTATTTATGTGATATTGAGCTAAATTATGTAAATCAGGTACACTGCTGAATTCTGATTGACGTTTTCAATTTGTACGTTCATGCTGGGGTGACCGAGGCTGCGCAGTTTCCACGCCCAGAGCCGGCTCAGGCGCGCCCTGTTTCGCCCGAATTTGTGCCGCATTTTTTCCAATTTCTGTTCGTTCGTGCTCGAGCGATTGAGGCTGTGCAGTCTCCACGCCCGAGATTGCCCGCTCAGGCTCGTCCTATTGGGCCCAAATATGCTGCATTTTGCATTTCCAATTTGTACGTTCATGCTGGGTTGACCGAAGCTGCTCAGTTTCCACGCCCGAGATTGCCCGCTGTGGCGCGTCCTTTTTCCCGGAATGCGCGCCCTAACTTTACGAGTTTGTGCAGATATGTCCGGATGACCAGGGCTGTGCAGTCTTGCATGCACATGCGGTATTTGCACGGCCAGATGCAACACACACAGTCCAGCTGTCTCTACATTTACAAAAAAAACGGATTTTGGGGGAAAATGTTCCCCCACAATAGTGCGTTTGCTCCACGCATGCTTTCTTGGATCCGGGGAAAGCGGCTGCTCTGGCTCCGCCTGTGCCGCCGTGACCAGCTGCGCCGATACCCCCCACCCCTTTCAAACTGCTGCCCACACACAGCAACCCACTCTGCGACTTTGATATCGAGATCTGCTCCTGCTTCTCGACTTTCTGCAAGCTTGCCACCTTCCGGGCCTCTGGATACAAGCCAACAGCTTGTGTTTAGGGTTAAGGATTGAGGTTTTAGGGTTTAAATGCGCCCGCAGGCCGCTGCTGGGGCTGCACGCCTGGCTGCAGCAGCTGCTGTTTCTCGCAGCCGACGCCGCCGCGGCTGGCGACAGCGCCCTCGTCATTCGCTCCCTAGACTGCTTTGCCGCCTGCCTGGCTCGCGACGGCGCCGAGACCGAGCTGCCGCCCGGTGCCTGGCCGCTGCTACGCCAGCTGGCTGATTTGCCCGACGCTGGGGTGAGACGAGCGGTCTGCCTTGCTGTGGCTGAGCTGTCGCAGCGCGGACTGACGGAGCCGCAGCGGGCTGCCTGGGCTGCGCTGGTGCGCCTCCCCAAACTTTGTCAGTGTCATTTGTTTCTTTATGGTGTTTACTATTTACCGTTAGTTTATCCAGCTTTCCACCCCAAAGAGGCATCTTTGCCAATCGCTCTCGTCTTGACGGTTGTTTCGTTATCTTGCGGCAGAATTCACTGGTATGAATTTATTTGCTCCCGGGATCGTGCGAGATTTCGCTTCGCTGCTTTCTTCTACCCCACTCTTTGCCACATTCTTCCCACCCATTTCTTTTCTTGGCTGCCTACCCAGCCCGCTCCTGCCTTGCCAAGCAATGCGGAGGCGCGCGGCTCACCGGTCTATCCTTGTGGCAGTAAAGAGGCCACCTTTTGCTTTGCTTTCTGTCCCGACCCACAGGAAGCGGTTCCCCTCCACATTTTGTACTGCTTATATTAACTGTTTTCACTTTTATAGAAACTTTTTCCACTCATATATAAACGTTTTTCACTTGTATCAAGTTTTTTTTCGCTTTCAATCCGCTGCCGCGGTGCCTGCAGCTGCTGGGCTGGCTGTGTGGAGGGCCGGGCGGGCCGCGGCTGCCTGCGGCCGAAGCAGGCCATGCAGCCAAGGCTCTGGCAGCGCTGGCGGCCGCGCCGGGGGCCCCTGGCCTGACCACTGCCGCCGCCTGGCTGGGCGAGCTGCTGGTGGCGCTTTCCAGGGATGTGAAGACCTACAGCAGCATCCGAGTGGTGCGCCCCCTACCTTCCTTGGGCGTTCCCGTAGGCGGCAAGAACTCTCGCACTTTTGCATTTTGGCATTTTATAAACGCCTCACGCAAGGAGTTCGCGCACGGCTTTGGCGTTTTTTTGGCCTCGCGCGGCCCCCAGTAAAACCGGCTTGCTGGGGTATATAACCGGTATTTCCTGGGATATATATATATTTATTATTATTATTATTATTACTTATTATTTATTTACTATTTTATTTTATTTATTTTCCCCTCGCGCACCTCGTTCGCGCAGGCCATTTTGGCCAATGCTTTTCGATCCGCGCAGCATTTTCGAGTTATTTATGCGCGAGAGTTCCTGCCGCCTACGGTAGCGCTGTGAAGCTCTGGGGTTGTGGCCGCAGGGCTCAGGGTAGGGTCGGGGTTGGCATTGAAGGCGCTGGCTGCCTGGCAGCAGTGACCAGTTGCAGTGCTCAGGCGCTGCAACGCTGGCAAGGGATGGGATGCGAGAGTCGTGCCGCGTTTCCAAGGCTCGTCCAATCCACTGGGAAGCCATTCGCTTTCCAGCTGGGCATTTGCCAGCTGTCGTCTGATGGTCCTCCGCCACCGGGCTTCTGCGATCTTTCACAGCCGTAACTCCACCGATGTTACTGCCGCTGCCACACCCCTGGCATCCAAGGGGCCACAGGGTCCCAGACCGGCCGCCCGTTCAGCCGCCCTTACGGGCCTGGCGAGCGTTCGGTCGAGGCGAGTTGTAACTCGGGCGCCGTAACTGCCGCTGCAGGGCGGGCGCGACATGGTGGAGGAGGTTACGCAGGATCACGTCGGCGTCGGCCCGGCCTTTGCCCGCAGCGTTGCTTTCGAGCTTCGGACCGCGTTTGAGCCGCCGCAGCAGTGGCAGGAGCCGCCTGCCGACATGGAAGCTTCCCTGCGGCCGGCTGCGGCTGCCCGGCCGGGAGACTCGGCAGCAGAGGCGGCCGCGGCCGATGCCAGGCTGTGCCGAGCGCTCAAGGTGCGCTGATCACCGTAGGCGGCAGGAACTGTCGCGCTTTGCATTTCGGCATTTATTAGACTCTCCCCGCAAGGAGTTCGCGAATGGCTTTGGAGTTTAGCGCGGCCCCTTGTAGGATCGGCTTGCCGGGGGCTGAAAACAGTCATTTTCTGCGATATTTATTTAGTTTTCCCTCGCGCCCCTCGATCCGCACAGCATTTCCGAATGATTTATGTTCGAGATTTCTTGCCGCCTATGGTAGCAAGCGGTGGCTTGTCCAGGCTGTTCAAATTCCAGGAAGCCTGCTTGTGTGTGGGTTATGCTTACACTTCGAAACATGTCGAACATTCTCACTTCAAAACATGCCGAGCATTGTTGTTTGAACACGCATCTTTGTGTCCGCCCGGCTCTCCTCTTGTTCAGCACGTGCATGCGACGTTCAATTCACACCACGGAACTTGACTAATCCAGGCTGTCCGTGACTAATCGAGGCCGCTCTCGCCCCGCCGCACGGCAGGTGCTGTGCGCGCTGGTGTCTGCCGACGACAGCCGCCAGCGCTGGCTGCAGGCAGCGGGAATTGTTCGACTGCTGCAGCGGCTGGCACTGGAAGCGGCCGCCGAGGGCGAGGCGTGCCCTCCTGCCAGCTCAGCTTCCTCTCGCTTTGTCGCACTGTTCCTTGCAGCAGCCGCTGCAAATATGGACGTTTTTGGCCAAGCGCATCTGAATGGCTCTTTTATACAACACGCTACGAGAGAGAATGAGTTGAGGGGTTGCAGGCGATTGCCCTTCCATCCTGCAGCCGCTGGCACTGGAATTAACCGCACGCGCGCCCTCCTGCTCGCCCCATCCTCTTCCTTTTCCCCCGGCCCCTCCCCTCCCCTCCCCTCCCCTCCCCTTTCCTTCCCTACCCTCTCCTTCCCTTTCCTCTCCTCTCCTTCCCTTTCCTTTCCTTTCCTTTCCTACCCTCTCCTTCCCTTTCCTTTCCTACCATCCCCTACCCTTTCCTTCCGTATTTCTCCTACCCTTTCCTTTCCTACCCTCTCCTTTCCTCTCCTCTCCCCTCTGCAGCAAGTCGATTGACTTGCTTGCAACTTGCCAAGGCCGAGAGCATCCCTTTCCTCTCCTCCCCTCCCCTCCCCTTTCCTTTCCAAGCCTCCCCTTCCCTTCCCTTTCCTTCCCTTTCCTCTCCTACCCTTTCCGCTCCTCTCCCCTCCGCAGCAAGTCGATTGACTTGCTTGCTGCTTGCCAAGGCCGAGAGCATAGCGGTTGTGTGCAGTGGCAAGCCTGCGGCTGGCGAGTCATCTGAGTCTGTGGCCTGGCTGCGTCACAGGCAGCGGACGCGCCGCCCGGCAGCGGCATGAGCATGGGAACCCAGCGGCAGTGCGCGCGGCTGCTGGCAATGGTGGCAGCCAGCGGCTGGCCGCAGGCAAGCCTCCGCTGAGTTTAAACTTTGCCCAACTTTGAAATTTCGGGTTTGCTCTTGAGTTGAGGGGTATATGATTTCCAAATCTCACACCTGATTCTACTTAAAGAATTCCATTATTCTATTCTATTATTTTTAGAATAACATAATAGAATACTTCCAAACCACACACCAAAACTGCCTGGTCCCCTGGCGCCGCCTGTCCCAATCAACCCTGCAGAGCTCCAAGTTGCCAAAGGAAACCCCGTTTCCCGACAGAAACGATTTTTTCCGGCACAAGTCGTCTTTTTGGACGCCTGAATGTGCTGATTGCAAAGCGTTTGTGGCAGCAACGGCTGCCCTTACTGCTGCTGCTCGCTCTTTGGTAAGCAGCAGCGCCCGCCAGGCTGTCCTGCCACTGGTCTGCCTGCTGCTGCTTCAGAAACAGAGGCACTGAGCAGCCTGCTGTGGCCGCGCAGGAGCTGCAGGGCAGCCGCGCCTGGCTCCGGTGGTTACGGGCCGCGGCTAAATCCGGCGTGCGCCCCTGCCACTGCAGAGTCTAGAGCATCGAATGGGAAGCCGCGTTCCAGCCACATGCTGGTTTGAATTCGGGATTGGGTCATCAGAGACTGCATGCCCTGCCTGCCTCTAATCAGCACTGTCTTTTGTGGGGGCCTGGTGCCTCCAAAATCACTTTCAAAGTGCCGCCAGTGAAGCTGATTTTGGTTGGAAGGAAAGAAGTCATCAGGGGCATCCGTCCTGCTGCTGCGGAAACACGAGACGAGAACATGTTGCAAGCAGAATAAACAAATAAAAAGACCTGAATTTCCGGAATGATCCCCTATCCAAGGCCCCCATTTCTCCATGGGCACCCTGGAGCTGGAGCAGGCGCGCTGCGCCCTCAAAGCAGCCAGCCTGGTTGGCCTCAGGACGAGGAGTCCCCTAATGCCGGGCCAAATCGTGAGAGAATCGATTCATACGACTATAATGATCGTACACATCTTGTCATAATAATGAGCGTAATGACCTAATATAATCATGATCATAATAATATGAAATCTAATCATTTCTGATCGATCGCGAGCCGGCGCGCCTGCTGCAGGACTGCAAGCTGGGCAGCCACGCCTCCAGGGCGCTGCTGCACTTGGAGTCTGCCCGCGCCTTTCGGCCGGCCGTCAGCCAGGCACGCCTGCTGTCAGAAGCTGCCTCGATTGTTTCTGTTTTGCTACGATTTCTTCTGTTTTGTTTAGCTTTGTTTTGGTTTTTTTGTGTTTATTTTGAGATTTCAGGTCCCAGCGGGAAAATCTAAAGATTGCTTGCGGTGTTGGTTCACGGGTGGATCGTTCATTTGTTGCGTCAAAGTCATCACCTGCAGCTTGTCAGCTGGCTGGCAGTTTTTCCCTGTTTTTAAAAACGGAAAAGTTGCAAAGCTTCTGCAACCAGCTCATATATGCTCGGGAAAGGCAGTGGCTTTTTTCCGGCTGCTGCTGTGATATGGAAGGAGTGGCTTGCTGCAGGGGCATGGTTTTGGCATGCTCGCTGCATTGCGTCTGTTGCATGCCACAGCCTCTGCGTTTCGTTTCGCCGTTGTGTCTTGCCACCGCTTGCTGCCGCTGCTGCTGCTGCCGCTGCGGCAAACCGGCGCCCCTCTTGTCGTCTCTATTGAAAGCTACTCTTGAGATAGTTCAGGGTTTGGGTTTTAGCCTGCGCGGATGCCGCGCTGCAGGCGCTCGATTTGGATTCGATGCCTCGGGAGCCTGCCGCCGTCTGCAGCTCCGGCACGGCCCAGGAGCCGAGCCGGCGATTAGTCATCCGCGACGGCGTGCACCTCTTCCACCCGCAGGCCGCCCACCACCGTGTGCTGGCGGCGGCCGGCAGCGACGCCGCCTGCGAGGGTGCGGCTAGCCGCGATCCCTGCAGCCCTGATTGTGTTTGGGGTTCGATGAGGGCCAGAATTAATAATAATAATTATTACACGCCTTTCGGCGTAATAACGAGGCAAGCTGGGTGACCAGCTTGCCCCGACCACCCCCTGTGCACCGGCCCAGTGCCAGAATTCCTGGTCCTTCCCCCACTTTTGTAAGCCTTGCCCCCTCCCTGGAATAATCTTTGGCCTTGTGCATAGGGGGGAGTCGGGGCAATCTGGTCACCGAGCTCGCCTCGTTATTACGCCGAAAACCATATTAATTTATCACTATTTTAAGTGCCGAAAATCGGTAACAAAAGACGATGAGTCACTCTGCAACATCCAGGACCATGCAACCAGCCTGTCACCACCCTGGTAAGCTCAGCTGCCAGCATGGCCAGGCTGTCACCGTTTTCCATCAAATAAAAGAGAAGCCTGTTTCTGCTTCTCCTGTCTTCCTGCCCTGTCTGGCTTGTCTCTGGGGGAGACAATGTCCCTTTTCAATGACGTTCACATCAGATGTAACGAAATTTCAACGCACGAAACGACTCAGCCCCTCTTCTCTCGCCCGCCCCCCTTCAGCCGGTCGTTGCCGGCACGATCCTCGTCATGCAAATCGCTCTACTCGAGCATTACATGGAGATGACTAATCGCCCGCAGGCGTGCCCGCCATCGACGTCGTGTTTGTGCACGGCATCCGCGGCGGCCCCTTTGCCTCCTGGAGGGCCGGCAGGTCCGCCGGCGCTCCCGGCCAGCTCGCGCCCGAAAGCCTGCCGCACCGCGCCTGCTGGCCCTCGCAGTGGCTGGCTGCAGATGTGCCGCAGGCGCGGCTGCTGTCGCTCGAGTACGCCGCTCCGGCCTCCGGCTGGGAGGTGAGCCCTTCTTTTAACCTTTTAGGGCTTAGGGCTTAAGCGTTAGGGTCTCTCTCGACCGTTTCATCCGAGACTGCCTCTAAATCATGCGCCCAAAAGCCCGCGACGCGTCGCCAGGGTGTCGTCGTGGTTTCGCTCGCCCGGAAGGCAGCCCTTTCTCCGCAACAGAACCACTCTCAACCCTTGATATGCAAGTCTGGCTTACCAGGGCTTGGCTGGGTTTTCTCGAATGGGAGATACCCTTTCTCTGCAACAGAATCACTCCCAGCCCTCTACCTGATACCGCAGTCGCTGGCTACTCTCGAGCATAAATAATTTGGAAGCGGCGCGGAAACAGGAATCTACCCGTTTCAGCTGCTTGCGCGAAGCCGTGCGCGAAGCAGAACACGATTTCACCTGCAGAAAACATCGCTGTTGGGCCCCGGACTGGAGTTTTCCCTGGGAGTGTGCAAGCGGAAAAACAATTCCAAATCTCTGCGGGAACTTTTGCGCAAGGAAAACAACTATGAGCAAAAAGTCCTCTGCGGAAGAGTGGCCGGCGGCTATGGTACATATGAATGCCTGTAGAACGAGGATTTCCGGTCTGGCTCGGCTGCAGGGAGAGTCTCTGCCGCTGCGGGGAACGGTCGGGCAGCTAGTAGACAAGTTGACGGCTGCCGGCGTGGGACAGCGGCCCTGCGTCTTTGTGTGTCACAGGTCCGCGCCCTCCCGAGGGTTTAGGGTTTAGGGATTATGATTTTAGGGTAAAAATAAACCCTAAAGCTCCTCTCCGGCCCATTGATCGGCTCGTTTCTACCGGATGAAGGCTGTATGGCCCGGTGGCCCGGAGCTCAATATGGCCCCTCTTCAAGTTGTCGCTTTCCACTGTTTTCCGTGGTTTTCTTTTTCAATACCCTTCGTTCCCCTCTCGCTTCACTTCGCTGCAAACCCTACACCCTATCCTTTAGCCTTGTCGATATAACAGTGCCTTTCCATGTGCCGGTTTCTACACCATCGTCTCCCTGCCTATTGCTTTTTGTTTGCGTGTTCTGCCGTCTTTTAGATACTGTTTGGTGGCCATTCAAGCCTCCTGCCTTGCCGCCTGTGCTAAGACCCCCCCCCCCCCCCCACCACCCCCATGCTGCTCCATTGGCACTGTTCCTCCGTTACCTGAAGCCGCCGCTCACAGCCTTGCGTGCTGCTCAGGCTGCTGACTCAGACTAGGTTCTTCTCAGGGTTTCATGCAGCTTAGATCTTCAGACAGGCGACTGCGATGCAGCATGGGCGGCTTCCTGATCAAGACCCTGCAGAGTTTGCTCCAGGGTCTCATCAGGGTTTTGTGCAGCAATGAGAGGCAGCCTCCGCGCAGCATGGGCAGCATCCTGACCCAGGGCTACCTGTTTACTTAATTAATTATTAAATTTGATCTAGGGTCTCATCAGGGTTTTGTGCTTCAAAACCCTAACGAGAAGCGGCCCGCAGCATGACCGGCATTGTGATCGAGGAGCTGCGGCAGAGTCGTTGGTAGTCGAGTTTTTTCTAGGGTCTCATCAGGGTTCTGTGCGGCAAAAACCTAATGAGAGGCGGCCTCCTGCCCTAAATCCTGACCCAGGAGCTGCTGGCTGGAACAGACCCTACTCAGGGGTCAGCTCCAGGGTCCATCTAGGGTTTTGCACCACAGAACCCTGAGAGGGCGCGGCCGCCGCGCAGCATGGGCGGCATTCTGACCAAGGAGCTGCTGGCCAAGGCGCTGGGGAGCGACCCGGAAGGGGGCAGGAGGGGCCTGGCGGCAGCGACCGCTGGCCTCATATTCTTCGCGTGCCCGCATCAGGGCTCCTGGCTGGCGGACATAGGCTGGACGCTGCGATTCGTCGGAGCCTCTCCGGCTGCCTCTGTGCTGCACCTGCGGCCGGGAAAACACCTCGAGGTTCAGCCTCCCCTCTCTCAACTTCGGACATCGAAAGCACGCTTCTGGCGGGGAACGGCAGGGCTGCTTTCCTTGGGGTCTTTCAGTCAATCTCGAAACCGAAAAATCACGACGCTATAAACGCCAAACAGCTTCTGGAGCCGCGCACGTGTCGCATCGGGCGCGTGAATACCTGCCGAGATTTGGATGCAATGGAACTGAGCTCACCCTTGGGGCAGCTGGGGGGTTTAGGGTTTAGGGTAGCAGTGCCAGGCCGTATCTGCCGCCACGCCGCTGCCGCACCCCTTTTCCTTCAAGCTCCTCCTGTGCAGGTAAACATTACTTTGAACACGAATAAAAACAAACTTGTTTACTTCAATGTTGTATTTTATGTTTAGTTTTATTCAAAATCTAATTTAAAACTTTGTTTTTAGCAGCGCAGCTTTCCGGCCTCAGCGCAGCTGCGCTACTCTCTGCTCAGCGACAGGTGTGCACGTTGGGCTTTACACTCCAGGGCTTCAGCCTGGATTAGGATTTGGGGATGCGGCCGCGCTTTGCCCCGCACACACGGGGATCGGCGCGCGAGCCTCCCGCCAAAACCCTGAACGGTTTCTGAACCCTAAAGCCAGGCTGTCTGCCGCCACGTGGCAGGAGGTGGACGCCGCCATCCGGCAGCTGCACGAGTCACGGCACGTGCCGGTGCTCAGTTTCGGAGAGGGCGCCCCGACCGCGCTGGCCGGCCCGCTGCCGCGCCTGCTGGTCGTTCCAGAAGCCTCCGCATATCCAGGCTACGGCCGCTTTGTGCTGCTGGAAGGGGTGGACCACATCAACGCCTGCAAACCGGCGGCCCGCAGCGACCCGGCCTACGCAGAGACGCTCGCGTTTGTGCAGGCTGTGATTGCCGCCGCCGCGCCGCAGCGGACGCCGCCGGAGCCTGCTGCGCGGCAGTAAACGGGCTGATGCTTCCACGCATTGCCTGAGCCGGTGCCTAAGCGAGTAAGTGTGCGAGTGTGCGAGTGAGTGAGGGAGGGAGGACCTGATTGGACTCGCTGCTTTGACTACCGGTCCTGCCTTCTGCTGCTGTAAGCGGCACATGATGTTGCTAGGCTGGCAGCTGCAAGGGCTCTGGCGAGGCGGCAAGAGGGCGAGGTCGCACTGGCAGCGATGTGTGTGCACGTGCTGAACGGCTGAGGCTCTACAGAAGCCCATAACACAGGTTAGCTGGCTAGGCAGCACTGCCTTTCACCAGGCCCCGGGCACAGATAATGGAAGAACGCAGCTGGGAAAGCGGCGGAGTTGGATTCGCTGCCGGGCGCTGACAGTCATGAAACGGCACCCGGCTTTATCGACGAAAACGACAGAAGGATGGTCAGGCGGGGGGGTCTTAGGTCTGAGTCGCCAACTTCAGACCTTCCACTGGAACAGCGTGCGCTGCACCTGCAGGCAGCTTCCGCGCTGCTGCTGCGGCACGCCTGGCCACGCACCCAGGGCTGTCTTCTGTGTGTGTCTGTGTGTGTGTGTGTGCGTGTGCAGGGGGGGTGCTTGGTTCAACATCCTGGCCCTTTGCTTGAAAGCCGGCCCTAGTTGGCATATCTGGCGGTTGTCTTTGCAGCGGCATGGGCATGTGTGCTGCAAGCCCTGCTACCTTGCTTCAGTGTGCTTCTCACTTGGATCTGTAAAGGCCTCCTGATAGTGGTGGTTCATACGCGGTAGGCTGCAAAGCCTCCCCAAAGTTTCTTCTTGCCTAGCTGATGTTGAACCTGCTGTCCTTTGCTTGCTTTGCAGCTCGCGCTCTGCTTTCCATGCACCAGCCTTTTTAACGACAAAAATCAGGCGGAATGCGCCTTCTGTGGCAGACCTGCCTGAATTGCACCACTACTTGCGCACCTCTAGTGCTGCTGGCCGCTGAGAGCGTGGCATGTTTCTTTGTAAGCCCATTGAAACGCCCTGCCACGCGGTAAACACACAGCTGCGCAAGGTTTGCCGGACACAAACCAGCTGGACTCAGTGCACTCGTGGGGCTGGCTATGCCAGCCCCTGCGGGCGATGTGTCGACCTTGCTCGACTCCCTCTGACAAATTTGACGATATAAAAGGGCGGCGTTGGCTGATTCACAGAACACTCTGTGCACAGTTTGTCACACGCGATTTTTCAACACGGCAAGCGTAACAGTTTCAGCAGCCAACGCAAGCTGCCGCAATTTCAAAGCCGATTGATTCGATAGCTTCCTGCTCCGACTGCTCAAAGCGCCGGCGATACCTGGCAACCGCCAGCCGCAGCCGCAGCGGCAGCTCGTTCGGCCTGCGTACGTCGTAGCACCCGCTGCCGTGATCAAGTCTGGGCCCCAAACCCAGCTGGAGCTCCTCCAGCTGCGGCAGGGCGGCCAGATGGGCGAGCTCGCTGACAGGCAGCGGGCCGAATCCAGCAAGAGACAGCCGGCGGAGCTGCCCCAGGCAGGCGAGGGGCACAAGGCTGCCGGAGGCAAGCTTGGGCTTTTTGAAGGGGCCAGCGGGGTCGAATTCGTCCGGCACACCGGTATCGTACTGGGGCAGCATAACACTGAAGGGAAACCGCCCGCGCGCCGGGTGGCGGAAAAACTCGAGGCGCTGCAGCGCGCTCAGGCAGGACAGCTGCCGGAGGGGCAGCAGCCGCGACGCCGCTGGCCAGGCATCCAGGCACAGCCGGAGCTGCCTCAGGCCGGTGAGGCCTGCAGAGTGCAGCCACCTCGCCTCCTCAGCTGCCTGCCGTGCGCTGCAATGGGGTGTGCTGTCCAGTGCGCGATTCTGGCCCTATACGTGCCTTCTCGACAGACAGAGAGTCAGGTGCGCCAAATCCAAGCGACGGTTTTGACATTTTTCTGCTGGGGACCCGGCAAGCATCTCGGCTGTATCAGTGACAATGGCTGCAGCACTGCCCCGCGAAGGCACCCTGCCGAGCCGCACGCGTCCGCATGCCAGGCAGCCGCCCCAACCATCCCTCAAGTGACTCACCGGAGAGGTGGGAGAGATAGGGATCTTCAGGAGGCCCTAGCGTCAGGCAGACGTCCCGCAGCCGCGACATCCCACGCAGCAATGCCGCCGCCCTGGCTGCAGGGATCTCGTCATAGATAGCCAGCCTTGTGAGCCGGGACAGGCCGTCTGGCGGCTCGAAGGCTCCGTTGTTGCTGCTGCGGCAGGGACGGGCTCGCGGTCAGAGCCGCAGGAATGACATGGACAAGCAACGGCCGTGAGTAACACAGGTGGGTGTGAGTGAACGGTTGCTGACCTGTGGGAGATGTCGAGGCTCTGCAGGCCGGGGAAGACGGCCGCGGCCAAGGCCAGGAGATCAGGCTTCCCACGAGGGAACGGGTTGAGGTGCAATGTGAGGTCTGTGACGTCAGACAGACGCGTCAACTGGGACACGCCCACGTCGCTCAAATTCCACGTTTTCAACTCGAGACTCGTGAGGCTCGAGAGCGCGTTCAGTCGCCACGCGTCTGCAGCCGGCACGACCCGGTTCAGGGTCCTTACTCGGGGTTGTGGGTGCTGGGGCTTGGTGGTACCCTGAATACTGAAGCAAAAACCGTAAACTTTCCCTGGGAGAGGCGGCGGCAGCTGGCGGTGGGGCACCCTGATCAGGGACGGGGCAGCCACAGAATGTGCTGGACAGACTGAGGCTGCTGAGGCTCGTGAAGGCGGCCAGCTGCGCGCAGAGGCCGGCGTTGCTCCGATCATTCGACCCCGTGTCCAGCCGCAGCGTCCGCAGCCTCCTGTGCGCGGCAGTGTCGGTCGGTTTAGGCCAGGCTGGCTGCCAGACAGAGCTGTGAGGCTGCAGGGCTGCTTACTCCGTGTTGAGGGACAGCAGCCACTGCTCTGGTAGCGGAAAATCCTGGATCGCTGTCATGTCCACATCCAGTGTGGTGAGGGACCCGGCTGTGGCAGCGACCACTGCGCAGAGCGTGGCCCAGCTGAGGCCCACCCCACGGCCCACAACCAACCTCTCCAGCGACCGACAGTGCTTTGCCACGCTGACAACATCATCGCGCTTCCATGCATGGCTGGCGCCGCTGAGGAACTGCAGACTCGTCAGCCTGCCGAGCGCCGCGTGCCACTGCACCGCACAGAAGAGTCGTCGCCTGCTTGCTGGATGTGCTGGCTCTACCAGCATAGTTGCAGGCAGTGCAGGACAGGGCGACACCTGGGCAGACTCGCTGGCGGTGAGAGCGCCGCAGTATCTCAGGCTCAGCTCGCGTAGGCAGGGCAGCTGCGCAGCCGCTGCAACGAGGTTCGCCTCTGCACTGCTGCAGTAATTCTCTCGCAGGTCCAGGCAAACGACGCCGGGAAAACGCGTCGCGAGGTCTTCTGGCAGTCGCTTCGGCCGGATGCGCTTGATGCGGGCATTCACCGCCCGGCGGAAGCGCCTGCAGACCTGGCGGGCGGCATCACACTGGTCAGCCTGGCTGCAGGGGAGCATGCCGTTAGCCTGGCTCCGAAGCGGCGGGTGCCGTGCCTTGCGGAGCTGGAAAATGTCGGCCGCATTACTCGAGTCAACAATGCGCTGCAGGATGCTCTCGTGGCAGGAGCCCAGCGTGGTCATTGCGGTGCCCACTCCAATCAGTACGCTCGATCCCCTGATCAGGCCAGCCGCACGACCTGGCGCCGGTAGCCGGGCGGCTGCCTCCTAGCTCCCAGCTGATCCTGGCCTTCAGCAGCCTTTGGGGGCTTCACGTTTGGTTCCCGCCACGCCAGCCAACCTGGAGTTTAAAACAGTCCGCAGCCTGCTGATTGGACAGCAGTTTGCATGTGGTGGCAGAGGCGCAACGCAGCTGCGGCACAGCCGCGCAAAGCGGGGCGGCACACATCGGGTAGAGGCACACATCGGATGGAGGAGCTGTGGGAAGCCCGCCGCAGAATGCCGTGCTTGCTCGCAAATTCTGAGCATGCAGACCGATCCTCCGCGGTAATATTCGCGAATACGCGAACGCTGCGGGAGGAGGAGAATTACACCACCACCCAAACGCTGGTGGAAAGCTGTCGCCTGGGCCCTTTCAGGGTTCCAGCCTTTCCAACGGGTCGCGCGCTCACAACACGTGAAGCCATCCCCGTTTCACAAGCTCGGGAGTCCCGGCGTGAACTGCAATCGATAGTGGTGCCCGTGCGGCGGCAGACGCGCGCCATTTCGCGCATCCCGGCTCTTGTGGCGTGCCCTGGGGCTTGGCTGGCCTGCCTATCGGCCGGCCATAGATCGTGGCCGGTCATAGAGGCTGTCCCCGGCGCTTCAGCGACGCCAGCCGGCGAGAGCGCGAATAATCCGCCGGCGCGGATTACCAGTCGACCGCCCTTTCGACGCCTGGGCAGCCCGCAAGTGCCCAGCGCGCGGCCGAAGACCCTGGCAAGGACCGGTCCGGCCTGAGCGCGGCCGGTGCGCCGGCCGGGCGACTGCGGCGAGGCCGGCAGCCGGTAGCAGACAGCTGAGAGGCGTCCCCAGCGGGCGGGGCGGCGGCCATGGCGCGCCCCCGGACTCGGCGGGCGGCCAAGGAGAGCCGGGAGAAGGCGGAGCGTGCGGTGGAGGCTGCAGAGAACGGCGTCGCCGGCACCAGCAAGCCAGCGGACCAGGATGCAGAGCAGCCGGCAGAGCAGGCGCCTGAGGCCGCGCCCCTGTCCGAGGGGAAGCGTGCGCGGTCGGGGGACGGCTCCGGCGAGCCGACGCGGCAGGAGAAGCGACAAAAGGTCCGGTTTCGCTCGTCATGCGTACCATCTTCCCCCGCTCGCCGCAGCATGCGCATCGCAGCCTTGTTGCGAGGGCACCTCGGTTTCTCACATGCCGACTGCACGCTGCAGACGGAGGAGGGGCCGGGGAAGCCGGCGCGGATACTGCGGCCCGGGATCCCAAAGCCGGTCAGCACGACTGCCTACGTCTTCCCAGATCGGCCATCGGGGCCAGATCGGGGCGACGATGGGGTGCGTTCCGACCCTACAAAGCCCCTCTAGGGCCTAAACTCGAACGCATAACAGGCTGTCTGAGCTGTTTGTGGCTGCAGGACGGCCACTACCAGTTCCAGTTTGGCGACAACCTGACCTCCAGATGTGCGCCTCTTTCATCGATTTGCCTTCCATTGTTTTGCCTTAATTTGTTTTGCCACAATGCTGCTGGCTGAGCGTTCAGCTGATCTCGAATGCCACTGCCGTCCTCCCAGCCTCTGTTTTCCGTCCTCGCCCCCCTGCTGCAGCCTGACGGGCATTCCTGACGCCTGGCCGCCGCCTCGCAGACAAAATCCTGAGCAAAATGGGCGAAGGTGCTGCCCCCTCCCTCTCCTCCCACACACACGCCCATACTTTGCTATGTGCTGCTGCTTTCCACACACGCCCGCCCATAACTTGCTTTGAAGGCACACGCCAGAAAGCAGCAGTGCAAAGTCGCTGCCGCCGCTTGCAGGCACCTTTGGCCGCGTGCTCGAGTGCTGGGACCGCCGCAACAAGGCGTACGTCGCCATCAAGATCGTGCGAAACATCCAAAAGTACCGCGACGCCGCGATGATCGAGGTTCGAACCCTCGCCTCTCCCTTCCCCGCCTGCCAAACTAGCGCTCGCCGCCGCGGCGGCCTGCCAGCTGGCGGCGCAGCAACAGGAGGCGAAACCGCTTGCGGAGGCGCACGGGATGAGGCGGCCGGCTCGGACGATGCAGCAATATTTCTGCGCTACAGTCAAAATCTCGTTCAATGCAGCCCTCCGCTCGCTGGGAAAGCTGGATTCCCAAACCCTGGAATGGGAATCCTCTTCGACCCCATAGTTTAGAAGAGATTTACAATCTTGTCTTAACCCCGATTCGCGAGAAAAAGCGAATTTCTTTAGAAGGGACTTGACTCCTCCGACTTTAAGCCCATCAGGCGTACAGGTGTACGGTCAAACCTCCCTGGTCGCCGGGAAAGCCGGTCGCTTGGGGTGTTTTTGGAGCAAGATCCCACTTGACGAGACGACTTTGCCTGCGATTTTCTGAAGACCGCATCCTGAGAGGCCAGCCGCTTACAGTTGGCGAAACGCTTATCAAAGCGCCTTATGAAGGTTTGATTGTTATTCTTACCAGCTGAGTCACCTGCCTTCAATGGCCTGCAGCTGGAAGTGCTAAACACGCTGGCCAGCAACGACGCCAGCGGCCGCTGGCACTGTGTTCGGCTGCGCGAGTGGTTCAACTATCGCGGCCACGTGTGCATGGTGTTCGAAAAGCTGGGCCTGAGCCTCTACGACTTTCTGCGCAAGAACGGCTACCGGCCCTTCTCGATCGACCTGGTGGGCCTTTCTCCCGCACTTGATAATCAATCAAAGATAATAACAGCTGCTTTTATAATAAACAAAAAAAATTAATTAAAAAAGTTAATAAGAAATAATAAATAGGAATAAAACTTTGTGGATTGGGTCGAGCACACGTTATTGGAGTTCTGTCTGCTGCTCTGCTTTGCCGTGATTGGGTTCCGAGATCGGGTACCGGCCTTCCCATGCAGGTCCGGTTGGTTGGCCCCAATGTGTGATTTTATCTTTCAGAATTAACCACCAATCTCTCGTTTCACTGTGTCATGTGTTGCGGCGGAGCTGTCACTGGGAAAAAAAGGGAAAAACTGCTATGGACTCGCTGCCGTCTCTTGCAGCTTTCGAACGCAACAGCAATCAAGCAACACGAGTTTAGGGTTTAGGGTTCGGGTTAGGGAAACCCTAAACCCTAAA
>BHFV01000232.1:26426-36593 GCA_003568905.1 Trebouxiophyceae sp. KSI-1
AGCCTCGAATACGACAAGGTGGCGGCCGGCCGCGGCGCCAGGCGAGGCCCCCCCCCCCCCTTCTGCTGGTGTCTGGCAGGCTCTTCCTGTAAGGATGCAGGGCTTTCTTGATGTGCCGAATTCAACGCTATACCCTGGGGAACCCTAGGGACAAAAGGGTTTTGCGGGCCAGCTCCACCCACCATCCAGCAGCGATTCTGCAGCCTGCTCGCGCTGACGACTTCCTGCCCAGGCCCACGTTTTCCCTTGCTCTTCCTTGATTTCCCACACTTTAATGTGGGGTGCAAGCAATGCCCAACAGTGCAGGCAGCAGCTCTTGACCATGCTGCCAGCCATCGACCTCCCAACTGATTTCCATTACTAATGCTGTTTCAATCACATTTCCCTGTACATGAGGAGAGTTCCCGTGCCCCTCACTGGGCAAGGGCGCCTGTCTGCCAGGAACACTCTGGCCCCTGGCGATGGTTGGCACGGGCGCTGATGCGCGGGTTGGAACCCTCGCCCGCAGGAAACCGCTGCGCGTGCCGCGCGACTCCGCCATCAAGGTGATCGACTTCGGCTCGGCCACTTTCGACGACCAGTACCACTCCACCATCGTGTCGACGCGGCACTATCGGGCGCCGGAAGTCATCCTCGGACTCGGCTGGACATACCCGGCCGACATCTGGAGCATCGGCTGCATCCTGGTCGAGCTCGCGACCGGTCAGCCTCCTTAATACCTCCCCACACAAACAAAACTCCTCACACGCCCTGTGACACACCGATGAAGGAGATTAGTCACCATGTGATTGAAGTAGAGTAGTCATCATATAAACACAGGACTTAAGCCATCATGTGGATGAAGCAGATTAGTCATCATGTGATTACAGGACATTAGTCATCGTGTGAGCGAATGAGATCAGTCATCATGTGAAACATCATCATTTCCCCAGGAATTGCAGCGAGGGATCCTGGGTAGGGCGATATCTTCCGCCTCCGCTCCACTCATCTGTCCGGCCCATAATCTTCCCCTGCAGGCTGCGCGCTCTTCCAGACGCACGAGAACCTGGAGCATCTGGCGATGATGCAGCAGGTGCTGGGGCCGGTGCCGGAGTCGATGGCAGCCGCTGCGGTCAGACAAGCCCGGCAGCAGGAGAAGGGCCGCGGCGGCTCGGCGGCGGCCGCAGCCAAGGCAGGCGCGGCCAAGTATTTCACCTCGCGGTGAGTCATCACCGACCCTTACTAAATCCCGCAGCCAGATGAGTCATCACCAACCCTTACTGTTCCCCGCAGCCAGACGAGCGCTGCGGTTCTCCGCATCATGGTGGGCCGATGATTGCTGTGGCTGTTACTCATGCTGAGTCATCACTCCTTAAGGCAATGCCAGCGTCAAAAAAACCTCTTGGCGGAGGGTCGAGAGGGCGCCGCATGACGCCCGGCTGCAGACTTGGTGCGCGGAAAAACAGTGACGGCTCAAAAATATGAGCTGGATGGCGGCAGTATATTCTCCTTAGCGGCCTGCTGCGGGTTACCCCATGAGACCGTTTAACCCTAAAACTGCGGCCTGCTGCGATCAGTCGCCCTCACTGCGCACAGCACGGCTGGCTCGCCTAGACTTGGAGTGGCGCATCAAGAATCCGTAACTGACGGCTTTTAAGTTCAAAATTTGAATCTTGGCGGGAATCTGGCGCGCAGGTACCGCCTGAACTGGCCGGAGGGCGCCAGCAACAAGAAGAGCGTGCAGGCGGTGCAGAAGCTGGCCAGCCTGCGGGCGCTGCTGAATGACCTGGGAGACCCTAGCGTGCGAATCCCCTGCCCACTCATCCCCACAAGCCACAGTAGTTCCTGTAGAGCAACACCTTGTGTTTGGACTTTACACAATCGTTAAAGTTTCAATTTGAATTTTCAATTTTAAGTTTTCAATTTCACTTCAATGTTTGTCAAGAATTCTGAGCTACCACTGCCACGGCTACAGCACGGCATGCGGGCAGCACTCTGGTCAGGACCTTTTGGGTCCAAGAGCAGGATTTGACGAGCTGGCTTGTGTCAGCCCAGGAGGCAAGTGTGGCAGCTTTACGGCGCCTGCCCTGCTGACCAGGCTTACTGGGGCACAATGAACACCTACAGCAGGTTCAGTTGTTTGCTGGGGTCTGTGTCGCTGGGCACGTGGCTCAGAAGCTGATCAGCTCCCCAACAGAAGCATCAGCTTGGGAACTAGGGGAACACGGAGTGTCACCAAAAAAAGCACCAGAACTGCCGCCTGCTGTTTCCAAGTACCCACAGGAGAAAACGCCGTCATGCGGCCATTCCCTCCCATTCTCATTCCTGCATTGTAGCAATTTTGGCGGGAAGGACACTTTGAAAGCAGCCCCTCATCCCTACGTTTGAGCAGTTTTGGCGGGAATGACACTTTGAGCAGAAGCCCTCCAGACACTCCTTGAAAGGAACAAGGAATTCGACAATAGAACAAATATGTTTCTTCCCCCATTGCAGGTGCGCCCGTGGCTGGACTCGCTCGTGGACCTGCTGCGCAAGATGCTGCGGTACGAGCCAGATGCGAGGATCCGGGCGCGCGCCGCGCTGGAGCACGCCTTCTTCCAGGAGGCGCCCGGGCGGCCGCTGCCTGAAGCCGCTGCCGAGGGCGGGGAGGGCGAGGAGGAGGTCATAGTGCTCGACGACTGATCCACCCCCCTTTCTGCCGCAAAACGAAGCCTTTTCCCACGTCTTTTTCCCCGTCCAAACCCTCCCCCGTGTCTATTCGGCCTTTCCTGGCAGCGCGGCCTGCGAGGGAGCCAAAGGCCAATTTTGCACCGGGGTGCCTTTGTACATTAGTCATCCTCTGCGATGAGTCATACACGTGACCCCAGTGGGCTCGCACGCTCCCGTATTTCATGGCCGGCACTCGGGCGCATGCGCTTAGTAAGCTGCAGCAGGCACTGCCCGGAAGGGGAAGGCGCCAGGCTGGCCCCGCCGCGCAAAACTAGGCGAGGCTGACACTGTGAAAGCGGAGCGCTGGCACAGCACTGCACAGCATGGCAAGGCTCCAGTGAGGTTGCAGACTGGAAATCAGAGCCCGGGTGGCACAAAGCAGCTCCACGGCGCCTGCTGGAATGCTCCTCTGCAGCGCGCAGCTGCTTGGCTGCCCTCATCGGCCCCTGCGCGCCGCACATCAGCCCCCTCAGCTGCGCTGGAGGGGCGGGACGGGTGGGCACGTTCAGTGGCGGAGCTGCTTACGTCGTCTGCATGAGCGTGATGTTGTCGCCCTTCAGCAGTATCCTCCCTGCGAGTCCCAGGCAGTGAAACGCTCAGGATCTCCGGCTGTCGCATGGCGGCACAGTGCCTGCCACAGGCAGGCAGGCAGGCGCACCGACGGGCTTTCGCGTCTTCCGCTTGATGGACACCTCCTCGGCGTCGTCCAGCACCAGGTTCATGTACTCGTCAAAGCCCTGCCATGCAGCCGTGTGGCTCAACATGCGGCTCCGGCTCTGTCGACAGCAGCTAGGTGCAAGCGTCGACAGGGCCAAGGGAGGATGGACGCACGATGATTCGGCCCTCTATCCGCAGGTCGCTCTGCTCGTACAGCCAGATCTGCACCTTTTGCCGACTCTGCAGGAACCTGAAAATCAGGTTGATCTGCGGCAGCCAAGCCCCACCGCGTCAGTATCACCATGATCCGCTAGCTTCCTGGCTGCAGATGGCCACCAGTCTTCCGCCCAGGCAGGCAGCGGCGGGCCGGCCTGCTCCGGTGTGCATCCCCAGGCTGGTCGCCGTCCACGGGGCTGTGCTCGCGCAAGCCAGCTGGTGGGCAGAGGGGAAAGCTGAACAGCACGCGCACGGCGATTTTCGACGCCCCAGGGACGCTACAGCCGCGCTGGAGGCGGTAGATGTTTCGGGCCAGAGCGGCGCTGCTCGCCGAGCAAGCTCAACACGGCGTCCCTGGGGTTCCTACTAGCACGTTTGGTGACGAGATCGCACCGGCTGGGTCATAATCTTCTTGACTTTCGACGCCATCTTGGCGAGATCTGCTGTCCCCTCCCCTCCTCGCTGTTCGCTGGTGGCTGGCCGACAGCTGTTGAGGCAGATGTGTCAGTCGTTTCTTGCTGTCGGTGGAAACTCCTCCTTGAAGTGGTGGCAAGCGGAGGCGCTCAGCCCTCAGTAAACACATTCCAGCCAAAAACAACCTTCTTTCATAGTTCTCGACCAATTTTGGCATATGGTTCACAACGACAGTAGCAGCTCACGCACGCCCACGACGGGGCGGCCCTCGCCGGCGATGCAAGTCTGATGCACGCACCATGGACCCGAGCCGCATCCAGCGCGCGCTGGAGCAGCTGGTGTACCTGCCCTCGCTCAAGGACCAGGGCGTCAGCAACGGCGCCGGCACTGTTGCAGAGCAGCCCGCCGCGCCCAGCAGCGCCTGCCGGCCGTGGGACCGGCATGACCTGAACCGCCGGCTGCAGACGTTCAAGGCGAGGCCGCTTTCATGCATCGAATGGGCGGCCCTGCTGCGCATCGTTGCAGCAATATTGCCCCGATGTGTCTGCATGCAGGCCTCCACATGGTTCTGTAAGCCGGACAGCGCTGGCGCCGTCGCCTGCGCGCTGCACGGCTGGACCAACTCGGGCCCTGACACGCTCGCCTGCCAGGCACGGTCCCAATCCACCGCCACCCGCCTCCCCGCTGCTCCCCAATTGCACCCCTTGACCTCCTGCAGCCTCCGGCAGGCATGCGGCGCCACGCTCACATTCAAGCTGCCGCCCGGCATGTCTCGCGCCGAGCAGCTCAAGGCACGCCCTCCTTCCCACTTTCCAGCCCTTCTGCCCCGCACAGCGGCATATGAGACGGCGAGGCATGAAAGTTTGCTGACATATGTTGGCAAAAAATAAGAAACAAGAAACAAAAAACAAAAAAGTAAAAAGTAAAAAATTATAAAATAAAAATAAAAATAAAAAGGCGTGCGTTTGGAGCAGTGGTTGAGCACGCAAGGCAACAGCAGTTGCCAAGCCAGGGCAGGGCGGGGGGTCATTGTAGCAGTGAGGCTGCACTTTAGTGGGCATCATCTTTGGGTCCAGCCGGAAATATGGATATTTTCTCTATCCATCGGAAATGCAGATACTCCCAGTGTGAGCTCTGCTATCATTCGTGGTCTTTGCGAAAGGTACAAGGGGTACCAGCAGCACGCTGCAACAAAGGGCATGGCATGCCGGGTGCATGCGGCGCGATGTGGGGTTTCGGGTCAATGTCCAGTTTGCGGTACCCTCAACCCTTGATGATGCCAAGGGTGAAGGGTCTAGGGTGCCTGGCACAGGCGGCGGACGCGGTTGCAAAGGAGCTGAAAGTTCTATTTTATGCAAAGTTGAAAAAATTAAATATTAAAAAACTTGATATCTATAGTGCATAATATGCTTGGCGCAGGCGGCGGACGCATTTGCAAAGCAGCTGGATGCCGGCCATGCTGCCGGCTGCCCCTGGGCTGGCAACGCCTGCGACTCTGCGCTCGCGAGCTTCCCTCCGGTGCCGCAGCCGCAGGTGCATGCCGGGCCCACTGCCCTCAAACTCCACTTGCTCTGCCTCAGCCTGGCAAATCGAATTTTGGAGCTGATTCGGACACCGAAATTGACGCTGTGAATTTGTGTATGTGACTCTGTCTGTGGCCACTGCAAAAGGGGCATGCCACGTGAAAATGATCATGAGCGACTTGGTCGATCCTGATTTAAAATCGGATCAGGAAATAACATTATTCGATAGATATGAACGGCATAACACATACAGACGCGCTCGTGTCGACGAGGACAGTGGGCGATTTGACAGAGCCTGGGGATATCATTCACGGGGAAATTGAATTAATTGAATTGACTTAAATGAATTGAACTTAAATTGACTTAAATGAATGATTAATCTTATGGAATTGAATTATGGTTGTCTGGCCTGTGACGACAGGGGAGCTCATGTATTCATCGCTTTGTCGTTTTTGCTCTGCAGGTGCATGCGGGCTTCAGGGAGCGGCTGGGCGAGGCGCGCATGCTGACTCATCTGCCGCCAATCGATGCCTCAGCGATTGCAACCCTTGCCGCCAGTCACAGGCCCGCATCCCAGACTGCCCGTGCCGAATTCGGTGTTGCATCGTCTTCCTTTCACTAGTTCCAAGCAATCACAAACTGCTTTCAGTGAAGGCCTGCCCACGTTGCAACTGTGGTCACCCAGCTTGCCTGGTTATTACGTCTACAGGCGTATAACTTTTTAATTGATTAATTAATTCATTGATTGCAACTGTGCAGGACTCAGCTGCTCCGGCTGCTGGGAATCGGCAGCGGAGGCGCGGCCGGCGGGCCGGAAGCTGCCGGCGGCGAATTCGCCGCGCTGCAGGCGGAGGAGATCGTCGGTGAGTATACATGACTAATCAAGAGAGAACTCGTGAGTAATCAAAGGAGAAGTCATGACTGACGACATCATCACTTGCGTGTGATTTTGAACCCGGCGCCGGATGTCTGTGAAGTTCCGGTATAATGAAGTTAGGGTTGCGCGCTTTGGTCGCTTCCTTCCGCAGTTATCTGCAGTTGATGATGATTTCAAATGCTTTTTTTGGGTTACACTCTTTCTCGGATTTGGAATTTGAGATTCATTGGGAATACGGCATTGCATCGATGCGCACTGGCCGCCCTGGCACCGCAAGAGAAAACCCAATGGCAAAATAAAAAAACCCGAAACAAAACCCACACCCCTGGCACTGACCCTTATCCTGACCCTCTGCTCACCTGCAGCCTGCGCCCGCCCCCATGCAGGCAGCGACTCCCCGGCATTCGAGCAGCGCGCCCGTCTGCTGGCTGCCTGCGGCTGGAGCACCCGCCTGCTGCCGGCGCCGAAGAGCGCCGAGTTGCGCCGATGGGACTCCGCCGCCAAGCAGGCGGCCAATCTGCACCGTGCAGTGCTGCACTGCAGCGCGTGTGGGGCCCGGGTGGGCCTCTGGGCTCTGGCGCCCCCCCAGCAGTCCAGCGGCAGAGAGGACGGCGGCGGGGGGGCAGCCAGGCAGCAGCGCGGCGGCCGCGCTGCTGCTGCAGGCATGGCCCCTTCTCTCTTCCCTGCGAATAGTCAGTAAGTAAGTCAGTTAGTGACTACGTAGTTAGTCACTTAGTTTATTAGTTTGTTAGCGAGTGTGGGTGTTGGATTGTCCGCCTGTCCAGAAAGAGAACGGCCCGGTTCGTTTCCTGACCCTAACCTCTGTCGGCCGGTTGAAATATTTAAACTCATTTTTCAGCTTCCTCGAAACAAACAAACAACAGCAGCAGCAAAACAATCTTACGAGAAACAGTGAATTGTCGCCATTTCCGCCCGTCAGTGGCTCTGTTATGTGTGTGGCTTGCAGGGGACGCGCAGGCGGTCGCCATCATCGCCAGCCTGGCTCAGAGCATTGCCGGCGGCCCCTCCGCAGCCGGCGGGCGCCTGCCAGCCCCCCCGGGGGCAGCCTTCGGCTCGGCGAGGGGGCAGCCGGTCTTTCGCTCCCTGTCGCGGCCGCAGTCGGCAGCTGCCGCCGCCGCCTCAGGACCGAGCTCCGGCGCGCCGGTGCGCCCCTTGTAGCGTTATGATGTCTATATTGGCGTATTAAAAAACCGCTTAATTCCGATTTTTCAATCCGCTCCCTCTCGCGGCCGCAGTCGGCTGCAGCCGCCGCCGCCCCTGGACCGAGCTCCGGCGCGCCGGTGCGCCCCTTTTTATTATAATGATGTTTAAAGTGTCGTATATAAAATCGCTTCATTCCGATTTTTCAATCCGCTCCCTCTCGCGGCCGCAGTCGGCTGCAGCCGCCGCTGCCTCAGGACCGAGCTCCTGCGCGACGGTGCGCCCCTTTTTATTATAATGATATGTATATTGTTATGTTAATATAAAAGAGTGCTTAATTCTGATTTTTCAATCCGCTCCCTCTCGCGGCCGCAGTCGGCTGCAGCCGCTGCCGCCGCTACCTCAGGACCGAGCTCCGGCCCACCGGTGCGCCCCTTTTGGATGTTAGGTTGTATGTGTTCTGATGTGGTTGACATCGAACTGTTATTTTGAAGACATTAAATTCTCGCTTTTCTAATGTGGTTTTTGTTGTTTAAAAAAAACCCTGCCGCAATCTCCTGCAGCCGCACCCCGTCTGGATAAACGCAGGGGTCCTGTCACCGTGACAGTTACAATAGCGGTTACGGGGAAGTTACCACACGGTTGCAGTCGCAGTCACATCCTGTACTTGTCCTGTCATGATCACCGGAAGTCGCTGCGAGCAGAGGTGATGCGCGGCTTGGATTGATTTTTAAGGGTTAGGTTCGAGCCTGGACCGAGTTTTCAAGTTTCTTTCGCCAGGCAATCAGCCCCACCAAGTATGGTGGCGCAGCGGGGCACACGCCTGGAGGGACGGCCTTCGGCTGGCCCCAGGGAAACTTCAGGTAGCAGTGCAGGCGTGCAGAAGCTGGAAAACCAACCAACACCCTGAATGACTCATGGTTGGTTGACCTACACCATGGCTGCGCCGCAGGCGAGCAGCCCACCCGCATCGCGGCTGGCTCCGCCGCCTGCCAGACCAGCTACTGCCCCTGCAGCTGCTGCTGCGCCCGCAAGCAGCCAGCCGACGCCGCCACCGCAGCAGCCGGCAGCAGTGGCTGCCTCTGCAGCAGCCGCTGCAGCACCCGAGAGCAGCCTGCCGGCGCCGCCGCCGCAGCAGCCGGCAGCAGTGGCTCCCTCTGCAGCAGCCGCTGCCGCGCCCGAAAGCAGCCTGCCGGCGCCGCCGCCGCAGCAGCCGGCAGCAGTGGCTCCCTCTGCAGCAGCCGCTGCCGCGCCCGAAAGTAGCTCGGCAGCGCAGCCCCTGCAGCAGGCGCAGCTACAGGCCGCGCTGCAGCCGCAGCCTGCAGCCGCGCCCGCGCCGGCCCGGGCATTTGGGCAGCCAATCGGCACGCCGCCCGCAGCTTTCGGCCGGCCTTCGCCCGCGCCGGTGTTTGGCTCGGCAGGCCGTGGGGCGACGCCGGTTTTCGGAGCGGCCAACCGCCAGCCTGCAGCCAGCACGCCGGCTCAGCAGGGACCGTTTGGCACACCCGTGCAGCCCGGCGGGCAGCGGCAGCAGGTGCGACCCTGCTCCCTTGCCAAACCCTAACCCCCAAACCCTAAATGCCTGCCCACGCTCCTGTCCGCTGCCACACCAGCGGAAAATCCAGCTCCGAATGGAGGCTAGCCTGAAACCTAAAGATACCCGTAACCTTTTTACGATAAAACCAACAACACCTTTTCAAAATGAGTGTCTGAAGCCATTGTTAAAAGCAATAGACCATTACTCTTCACCTTAAAAATATAAACATTTAATTAATGAATTCCAACGAATCTTCAAATCTGAACTAGTATTCAATCCTAAATCCTGCACTCGGATCGACTGATGCAAGGCACGCCCTGCTGGCAGGCTTCCCCAGGGGCAGGCGGCAGCGACAGCGGCGTCAGCCCGCAGCTGGTCCAACCTGGCAGCAGCCCTGCGGGGCCCATAAGCACCCGCCACAGCCCGGGCCCATTCGGCAGCAGAGGTGGGCGGCGCCGCGCCCGAGCCCATTCCCTGAAACAACGCGGCGTGGCCAAGTGGGACGCCGGATCCAGGATTATGATTATATATAATACAATCTGTTGCATGTCTAATTAGATCTATAGTTAATAATCCTTAAAATTTACATGTGATATCAATATAACACAAGTCACAGGATGGCAGCGGTCCTGAAGCGACAGAAAAGGAGTGAAGATGTCTGTTGCAAAATCGAGCATCAGTGCTGGGCGTACCTGTTTTGGAGTCATGTCAGCCAGCGCCTGCTGGGGCCTGTGGGGGCGACTTGAACAGACAAGTCGAGCGGCTGAGGCAGCAGCATATGGCTACTAATGATGATGATGATGATGGATGATGATAATAATGATGATGATGATGATAATGATGATGATGATGATAGTAATAATGATAATAATGATAATAGTAATAATAATAATAATAATAATAATAATAATGATAATGATAATGATAGTAATAATGGCTGCAGAGCACCAGGCGCCCGCGTTCGGAAGGGAGGCGCGGCGGCGGCCGCAGCCCTCCCCCCCGCCGCCACCGCAGCCTTCGCCGCCGCCGCTGCCGCCGCCGCCGCCGCTTGCCAGCGAGCCCACTCCGCAGCAGCAGCGGCAGCAGCAGGAGCA